>CANXYC011114422.1:0-14769 GCA_948193065.1 Aleurites moluccanus | reverse complement strand
TCCATAACTCATTGTGATGAATGAGTCAATTCCATACCAGGAGCAATACCAGAGTATCTTTGTAGAATCCAGCTCCAAAATCCAAGCAGTCCACTCTTTTTCGGAACCGAGGTGAATAAGGGTTCTTCGCATACGGTAATGCACAGCTGAATATGGCATTCTGTCTGGGGGGAGCCACCACCTGCAGATGGTCCTTGAGCCAAACCTGAAAAGAAACAAAGGGAGTAAAAAGGATGGATAATGAAAAGATGGAAATGCAATAGCTTTTTACCTGTAAAATGATAGGGCTGACAGACCAAGTCCCTTCAGATCTAAAGTTCCTATCTAGGTTCTGCAGGGTTTCTACTAAGATCAAGCCAGTAATAGTGCAACCGCGATCCATCTGAGCAATCAGCTCCACTATCCAAATGTCTCCCCAACCATGAGAGTTAAAGAAGAGGCACCCAGCGGTCAAACACAGAACCAAAGCGGTCATCCTGTGTTCCCCTCTTGTTTTGTCCCCTCGATTTTTCGGATATTGGAACTCAGCCATGACTGTAGTAAGATTGATCCGATCCTCCACAACTATAGAACTGGCTAGCCCATGGTTTAACCCCAAAAGCCTCTTGAAAGAATGAAAGTAGCCAACCCTATACTCAGGGACTGCTAAAGCGCATTCGGGTTGCTTCCTAGAATGGCACTGAATTCCTCAAAAGTTGGGCACATTTCCTCCATACTAGCACCAAACCGGAACACGTGGTCAACAGGATCCCAAAACCTGAAACAAGCCCTCAGAAAATCCCAATCAACTTTTACCCCTCTCAGAGTCAACACAGAATTGATACCATACCTGCCTAGATTGATTCTCTCGACCTTGTCTAGGTTCTTAGTCCATAAAAACATGTGGTAGCTGTAGTAGGGCTCATTGGCCTCTTTGGCTAAAATAGGAGAGAAAAATCGGAAAAAAATTGCTAAGAAAGCCCTCGGGGTCGCTAGGAAGAGTCAGAGTGACTTTTTCAGAGAAGGGAGACCCCTTTTTATAGAAAACTGAGCCAAGGCAGCTTGGGGCTCGCAAATCTGCCGCCCAAGGCTTGGGGCGGCAGCACCAACTCATGGTGGCGGCGCTGCCAAGCCGCTGGGAGAGCCAAGGCGGCAGCCGCCTAGGGCCCTGGCAGCACCGCCATAGGCCTAGGGCGGCAATGACCCTTCAAGCTGGCGGCAGCTGTTTTCCCAAGTGTATTTTCTAGATTTTCTGGAAATTTTTGAGTCCGGGGCATTCTAGGACATTCCCAAAATATTTTTAGTGCATTTGATCTCATTTTAGGACTGAAAATTGCATAACATGGCATTTTAGTCTGCATCCATGACACGGGGCGGTAAAATTTTAAGGCATCATAACATATGCAAGCATTATAATACACAATACCATTCATACATTGTTCATAGCATCATCCTAGCATTTTTTACATCATAAAAGAAAAGCAAGAAAAAAATAGCAGAAAGCCGGGGAAGAAGCTCAGTCTCTTCTGCGACGCCGAAGAGGGTCCTCCGGAGGACGAGGTGGATCGGACAAGACATCAAGCATATTCAGCATACTTATCAAGGCTAGTCCCATTCTTCGCCCCACACGATAGTTGTGGCTGGCCCACTCTACAGTCAGCTGGAAAAGGAAAAAATGTGTGTGTCAAATGCTTAGTTAAAGAATCATTTTCGAAAGCGAAGCTACTAGGTGTCCTAATCTAAAGGATCATTTCCGAAAAGCATAAAAAAAGCACCAACATTCCTCAGGGTTATCAGGGAGGTCTGATGTGTGAGGATGAACTTCGTCCGAAAGATGGAATCATTGTGTCTCTCCACGAGCATTGATATAGAAGATATCCTCGGGAAGCATATGATTGGGCCTCAAAGCGACCTGGTCAGGATCATTTCTTGTCTCAGGGGTAACGCTAGGACCAGCCGCAAAGGGGTCTCTTGATGCACTCACACTACAGACACGGCTTGGTCTGATAGAAGAGGGGCCAGCAACACTAGACGCACGCTCAGATCGCCTGCACGGGTCACCGACAGGGCCCATTAAACGGGTGCGACAAAATGTTGCATAGTCATCCCTGGGTACTACATACAGATGGATGGGGAGACCGGTGTAAGCCTCATCAGGAACCTGCATGTCCATATCCCATCTCATATTAATCGGAGGGTGAACCGGAACCACCCACCTACCAGCAGTCTGCACTTGGACCCTTTCCCCCAGGTAATATAACTTGTGATATGGTGAACAAAGCAACAAACAGGAGCAAGCCAACATAACACTTGGGTCAAGTTCCACAAACATCAGTGGCATGCAATCAATATAAGGTTTCATCACAACCTGCACAAAGCATGGGTGATAAAAGCCAATGAAATACCTGAAAAGCATCAAGGCTGCCGAAGAAAGCCCGGATGGTCCCAAATTCGCGCACACCAGGGCTAGACCAATATTCCCTGTTCCACCGGACACCAGCAGGAAAGACATCCAGCCTGGGACTGCTCAGAGTGGGGGCAAGTGTCTGAAAGTATTCATAGGCCCACACCTAGCTCAAGCATGATAAACAGATAATCAGTCAACAGGTGCAGAGAGTACCTCTTAAATCAAATTCAAAAGTAGAAGATACGGAAAACTTACCTCCCTATGAAGTGAGTCCCTCCATAAGAATAAAAAGCTCATCGAGAAAGGTCGCCTATCTCCCGGTACATAGTGCTCAAAACAGCACCCGCCCAATCATACTCACCCAAGATAGTCATATCTGTCAAGCTAAGCAGGATGTTCAGGTTGACGGTATCACGGCAAGTGTGACCAAAGGTGCACCCAGCCAAGATCAGCATCATCAGTCTAGCAACTACCTCGGCATCATATATCATTCCGGTAAATGGCTCCATCTCTCTCAGCCGGGCCTGAAGCTAAGTGCGAGGAACTGATATGCAGTTCCAAGGAGGATCCTAGCCTATAAGCTGAACCATGTCCTCAGGGGTAAAAGTGGCTCTCCAATCAGAACAGAGATCCAAGTGACGAGTTTCGAAGTGTAAGCTGGTAAGCATCGACAAGTCCAGCGGGGTGACCGTCAACTCCCCACAAAGAAAATGAAAGGTGTTGGTAGTGTCCCACCATCGCTCAGCCAAAGCTTTGATCAAGGCCACATGGCTCTCATGATTGGTTTTGACCTTCAAAAAGGACACAAAACCAGTGGGCTCTAGCAAGGGTCTCACCAGAGTCTCCTCAGATAAAGCATTAGCAAGGTAGGCTAAATTTGACCTAGCCCCCTTATTCCTAAGCATGGTACTCTAAAAAAAAAAAATGAAATGAATGAATGAAATGAATGATGAATTCAAAAAAAAAAAAAAAAGGGTACCTCGATTCTGCCGTCCCAAGAAATGTGTTGCTCGGGTTCCTGCAACAAATTCTCCGGGTCAGGATTATCCCGCAGGGCCTCGTAGCTATGGTGTCCCCGATTGCTACTTCCAGAAGCTGAAGCCATCAAGAGGGAGAGAGGAGAAGCTTTAGAGAGAAAATCTAGAGAGAGAGAGAGAAAATGAAAAAGTGGAGTGAAGAAAATGAGGCACCTCATCCCTATTTATAGATTTTGAGAATCTCAGAAATGATCGTTATGTCCCCAGCTTGGCCAAAAAACAAGGAAACTCGTGTTTTTGGAGCAATTCAAGTCAGAATCAGACGCCGTCAATTTTGTTGGATCCACAGGATTTTTCCCTACCCGTAGAGCTATCATTCGCCCATATCTGACCTTGGGAGCATCTGTAAATTCAAAAAATGACAGAGACAAGAAAATGACAGAAAAATGAAAAGTTGACCGGAGCTTGACAGATCATACTGGTGTATCTCTAGGCCCTGCAAGGCGCAGTCGGAACGCCACATTTTGCCCCAAACAGACAGGAATGACTCAGTTCACCTACATCATACCTGTCATTCAGAATAGATAGCCATGATGGGGGGCAGCTATGAATACTCATTTTTACACCCCTCGGACTCGCATTGACCCGAACGACATTCCCCGGAACCGAACCCGCACCCGGACAAACTCGAGACTGCCTCAGAAAGAAGTCAGGCCACTATTGCCACCCTCCAGGCTTGGCATTGCTGCTAGATGGGGGTGGCGGCGCCGCCACACCCTCTGGGCGGTAGCCGCCAAGCCCAGGAATGCCCTGCTGCGACGCCGCACTCCCTCAGGGCCTATGCCGCCAAGACACTGGGGCGGTGCTGCCACCCCTTTTTGGAGGTAGTGCCCCCTCTTTCCGGCGGCAGTGAATCCCACATTGAAAACTGATGGGATTCGACCCCCGAAGATCCTATTATAAATAGAGAGCCTCCCCCCACCTTCCAAAGACACAAAAACACACAGAAACACACCGAGACTTGCGAAAGCAAGGGGAAAAAAGACAAGAAATCATTTTCAACACTAGATTTCATATTTTTTCCTCTCCAAGTGATATTTTCTTCTTCTTTAGCTCTCTTTCGATTTAAAAGAGTTGCTATTAGGAGCGTATTGAGCCTCTTAGTTGAATCTTTCCTTGAAGCAAGGTCCCTCCGCCGATTCGCTTTCTTAAAAGCTAAGAAGGCATCCTGACTCATCACCTCGAGGAGTCATCTGATCTAAGGTGGAACTCCGCTCCGGAAGAGCACTCCATCCGCCAACATCCCTAAAAGCTAGGGCAAAGGTACGGTCTCCTAACTCATCTTTTTTATTTTGGTAGAGCATTAAAATAAAGAATCAAAACATGATAAATTGGGCATAAAATCAACCCTCCTTCCCGAGAAGGAAGAACTGCGTGGGTTTTGATTCCCATTCGACGAGATACGTAGGCAAGCTGTATAAAAGCTTCAAATCCAAAAAAGACAAAAACCATCTCTTTTTCTTTGATTATTTGCTTACTTTATTTGTTAAATATATTATTTGGGGAATGTGCGATCAACCTAGAACCCATAAGGGCTAGAGTTGATATCCCCCATTTTTTAGGTTTTGCAATGTAATAATTTACTTTTATCGCTCTCTATAATTATTTTATTCTATTTCAATTGTTCATGCATCTTATATGTCATTCTTTAATTGTTCATAAAAATCATTTTAAATCAAGGTTAAAATTGAAAGCCAAGTTCAACCGAAAACCTAGTCCCCAAACCCTCTTTGGTTTCAAGGACTAGTGCACTTTTTCCTTTGGGATAAAATTGGAGTCAAAATGGGTTTTTTACCTTAAATTTTTCCAACAAAAATAATTTAAGGTGGCGACTTCAAAACATCAAAATCGATTTCAAATAAAAGGCACTAAGCTCGTCTCCTCCGTGAGAAATTGCCCCTATATGAGCACTCCGATGCCCTAATGCTCTCTCTTTTTCCTTCGAAAAGAGGCGGGCCCAGAAGAAGTGGCGCTCAGGCGAGGCCTCACAGTGTGCCAAATAATACTCATGCATTAAGAGCTTGGATAAGAATGATACCTGTGACTATTGTGTTAGAGGCTTGTGCCTCCTGTTGTGTTAGAGAAAAGACTCTCCATCTACCTATGCTCATAGGTGCTTTCCCAAAAGCTTGGCCTAATGTCTTCCCTGAACCCCTACTTATTGTTTCATTACCTCTTCCCATGCCCCTTTTACTTATAGCCACAACATTATTACCAGTCCTATCCATCTGAATCGTAGATTGAAAAGCTTGGGGTCAACCAATCGATGTTGCTTATGGATAATTTCTTGTACAATGCCTACTCTGAACATAGTGTAATGAGCATTAATTTCCATCAAAACATTTACCTCCATGCCTTTTTCCACAAGTAGGACATAGAGGCTTTGTATTGCTTATAAGTGCAAAGCTAGCAGTAAAAATATTCTTTTGTGCAGTAGATCTGAAGGGATTCTATCTTGATTGGGATCTTCCTAGATGACCCCTATAACTAGCTTGAGGATTAGACTATAGACATAACTTCACCTAAATATTTGCACAACCTTACTTAGAAGAACTCCTAATTTTGTCCTTTTCTTTTGTTCTTTTCTGCTCTTACTTCCATCTCCCTATTCTATATGACTTTTTCCTTATCCACCAATTTGGAGAAGTAATCAAACTCATGTGCGGCCAAAACCTAGAATAATATGCAATCAACCCCACTCTTTGTTAGAGCATAAATATATAAAATATGTATAGCAACAACAAAATTAAGCTTTAAAATATCATGCCTTATATATAATAAATGCAATGAAAATTAAATCATAAATACCTCCAGCCATTGCTTATTATTCATTGTAGGAAAGCCACAAATTTCAGAGAAGTCTTCTGGGTTTTTCTCTCAATTTTCAAATGGTATTTTTTCATAATGAGAGCAAACCTAGGGACTTCTACTCATACACTTCACCATTAACTGCCCATCATAGTTAATAGTGATAGTGGGTAGTTATGCCTAGGAAATAGGGAGAGGAAAACAAAAAAGTGGACCACTTATGAAATGGAGTGGCCAACTCCACGTTTTATGAGAAAAATAAGTTTAAATTCTCCCACTTGGTCCATGTTTTCTACCATTTATTGTAGTGAGAAATAATAACATATAAATCATGGCGATAGCACCTAAAATTAAGTATTCTCTTCAATGTATTACAATACTTTATACTTCTCAATAATCTCTCCATATAACTTAATGAATATACCATGTATTTATTCTAGGTCCTAACTTTAAAGATATTTTTTCCAAAGCAAATAATTTCAATATGTATACATAACTCAATGATAAAACATCATATCAAGAGTTTCATTAAAATAATATCATTCTTACAATGAAAAACTACATTAAAGAACCAAGTCCCATTCTATCTACATGATCCTTGAATTTATATGGTGGCATACCCTTATTCAAAGGATCAACAATTATAAAATCAGTGCTGATGTATTCAATATGCATTATTTTATCCTTTACACGTTCCCTTATGGCTAGATACTTAATGTCAATGTGTTTACTTTGACTTCTACTTTTATTATTCCTAGCCATAAAAACAACAGTTGTTTTATCACAATATAACCTCAATGGCCTAGAAATTGAATCCATAACTATAAGCTTAGAGATGAAACTCTTCATCTATGCACTATGTAAAGTTACCTCGAAACAATATACGAACTCAACCTCTATAGTGGAAGTAGCAATTAAAGTTTGCTTTGCACTTCTCCAAGATATAGTTTCACCAGCTAGCATAAAAATATATCTTGATGTGGATTTTCTTGAGTCAATGTAGCCAACGTAGTCTGAATCAAAGTAGCCAATCACCTCCAAACTATTGGTTCATCTGTACACAAGCATGTAGTCCTTTGTGCCTTGAAGATATCTCAAGACCTTCTTTACAGCCTTCCAATGATCTAAGCCTGGATTACTCTTATATGTTCCTAACATCCCAACTGCAAATACAATGTCAGGTTTAGTGCAAACTTGAGCATACATTAAGCTTCCAACAACTAAAGTATAATAAATATTTTTCATTTGTTCCCACTCAAAATCATTTTTCGGACATTAGTCCAAATTGAAATTGTCACCTTTCATAATGGGAGCTACACTTGGTGAAAAATCTTTCATCCGAAATGTTTCTAAAACCTTGTTGATACAGGTCTCTTGAGATAGACTGAGAATGCCTTAAAATCTCTCTCTCTAAATTTTGATGCCAATAACATAAGAGGTATCATCCATATTCTTTATATCAAAGTTTTTAGAGAGGAATTGTTTCACCTCATATAGCAATCATTTATCATTGGTTGCAAGTAAAATATCATCTACATATAGAACAAGGAAATAAATCTTGCTCCCACTAACCTTCTGATATATACATTGATCCATAATATTCTCCTCAAAACCAAATAAAGTGATAACATTATGAAACTTAACATTCCACAAACAGAAAGCTTGTTTCAATCCATATATACATTTCTTGAGCTTGTAAACCAAATACTCACCATTATTAGAGGAAAAATCCTTCTAGTTGTTTCATATAAACCTCTTTCTCTAGATCTCCGTTGAGAAAGGTCATTTTCACATCCTTTTGTTATCACTCTAAATAAAAATGTGCAACTAATGCTAGAATGATGTGAAGAGAATCTTTCTTAGATATAAGAGAAACGTCTCCTTGTAATTGATTCCTTCCTTTTGAATGAATCCTTTGGTAACAAGTCTGGCCTTGCATCTCTCAATATTGCCTAAAAAGTCTTTCTTTGTTTTAAAGACCCATTTACATCCAATGGCTTTTGCACCAATAAGCAACTCAATAAGATACCATACACCATTAGATGCCATAGAACTCATCTCATCTTTCATAGCATCATACCATAAGTTAGATTCTTTACAACTCATGGCTTGTGAAAATGTTTCAAGATCATTTATGGCTCCAATATTATAGTTAAATTCTTGTAGATAGATAATATAATCACTAGGTATTGCTAACTTTCTTATTCTAATAGATCTTCTTAATGTTGTATCATTATCTTTATGAGGAACTTGTTGTTCAACTGGTTGTTCAACAATATCTTGTTGTTCCTCAACAACAACTTGATCTACTGGATATAAATCAACAGGTTGTGGATCTTCTATGATTGGTCGCACAATATTCGGTTGAACCGAAGGAGTATTATTAACAACAACCACTTTTAAACTTCAAGTGGAAGTTTGATTTTCTGAATGATCTTTCTTAGAAACAAGGCCTCTGGATTGATCACTCCCATTAATCAAGTCATTTTTAAGAAATTTAGTATCTTTTGATTCCACAAACCTAGTGGTATGAGATGGACAATAAAATTTGTATCCCTTAGACTGTTTAGCATATCCAATGAAATACCCACTAATGGTCCTTAGCTCCAACTTTTTCCTTGTGGGTTGTAAATTCTCACTTTAGACGGACATCCCCAAATACGTACATGTCTCAAACTCACTTTCCAACCTTTAAATACTTGAATGGTGTCTTTGAGACAACCTTAGTTGGAACTCGATTTAATATGTACACAACCGTCTTTAGTGCTTCAATCCACAAGGACTTAGGTAGCTTAGAGCTACTAAGCATACTCCACACCATATCTAATAAGGTTCGATTTCTTCTCTCTGCTACACCATTCTGGTTTGGAGAACCAATCATAGTGTATTGGGCAACTATCTCGTGCTTCTAAAGAAACTTTGCAAATGGACCACGTGTTTGTCCATCTTTAATGTATCTACCATAAAATTCACCACCTCTATATGATCTCACTATTTTAATTTGTTTACCACATTATTTCTCTACTTCAAATTTAAATTCTTTAAAAGCATCTAATGCCTCAAACTTATTATGAAGCATGTAGAGATACATATATCGTGAATAATCATTAATAAAGGTGATAAAATATTTTTCACCATAGGAGTCTATATCTGGACACCAAATATATGTATGTATGATCTTTAATATTTCTGAACATCTTTTGGAACCTTTCTTTGACTTATTGGTTTGCTTTTCATTTATGCAATTCACATAAGTATCATAGTCAACAAAATCAAGAGCATTAAGTACTCCATCACTTACTAACCGTTTGATTCTATTAATGGAGATATGACCTAATCTCCGATGCCACAACATAGAGGATTCCTCATTCATAACACAATATTTTATGCCAGCATATGTCACACCTCAACTTCAATGGTGCGACGGTCCTAGGGCATGGGTAGGCTTAAGGCCACCATAAACCCGTAGAACTCACAAATCATGAATCTCATACACTATTATCTCAATTACAAAATCAAGCATTATCATACATTAATCATTACTGATAAAATTCAGTTAAGCATCCATCAAACCTCTACTAATATCATAGCATAGCTTTCTCTTTTTTCTTAATGATCAAAAGATGCATCTCACATCACTAAGGAACAAAAGTACCCAAAAAGGTAACAATCATACATCCAAAATATGCTAGTATCCTCAAATGACTAACTACAGAGCTCTAGAGTATACTCCAATACATATTGTGTCATAATACCATTAAATGAATATACAAAATATCTTAAAAGTTATTACAATGAAGCTTCTTAGGATAAACAAGTCAAGAAGCCCGATCCTCTCTATTAGCTCCTTCACGAGCTATGCTATCACCTGAAATCCACAGAAGAGGAGTGAGCCTTCAACTCAGTAAGATATGAACATTATGCAATAAGAAACTGAATATCGAATCATGTCATGAACAAATAATTATACATATAGGTATGAAAGAAATCATAAATTTTACTTGAAGTGAACTTGGTTCTAATAACAAACTGGCTATATCAAATCATGTCATAAATCAAATCATGGTTCATATTTAGAACATAGAATGCCCACAAAGAATGGCATTATCAAATCTCATCTGGAATAACTGATCTTATATCATATCATACGTATCGGTAGCCTTGCTACCTTAACGTGCACACATGCTTATTCAGGCATGCGCCTAGAGCTCATGGCCCCCTCTAGGTGGAACACCGATAAAAACCCTATCGGATGGGCTCCCAAAGTGCACAATGGACCAATGAATTTACTCTCATTCGGAAGAGCGTTCTATCCATGGGTCATGAGTTTCAATCTCATAAGAAGCATATTGGTTGCAAGACCATTATCATATAACATTATTCAAATCGGGTTCACAAGCAAGAAACATATGAACTTGATCCAATAATATTGATCAAGCAATTCACATTATACAAGTATATAAATATATACAATAGGATAATTAAATATAAGAATACTTTTGGTCATTTGAATTTCAAAGAACAATAATCGAATGGGATGTTCATACTTACCTCTTGCACAAATTTCTCTTAAATTCTTCTTAGCAATCTACCCACTAAATTCCTCAATCACATTCGAATTCCTCCTCCTAAGAAATTCCCCAAATATACAAAATTAGAGTTTTTCCAAACCAATAATATTCAACATGATTTTCTAATAATTAATTATCCTAGAGTCTCTATTCTTAATTCCCAACAACAATTTCATTAATCTCTTTAAGAAATTTCTGCATTAAATTTTCGGAGTTACTGTTCATGATAGTCTCAACCTCTAAATTTCTCCCTCATTAATTACCATTAATAGCTTTAGATCACTAGCAATAAATTCTGTATACCCAGTATTAATTATCCTAACCAATAGACTTAAATAAACCCAAAGAAAATAGCTTAGGAAGAAAATTTACCTTATTTTCTTCAAACTAAAATTCTTGAGATTACTGCCCAAATCTGATGATTTCTGCCTTAATATTGACTAATCTAGAAGTCTAATGCATTAATTTGAGTATTAATGCCTTAGAATATAAGATGGAACAAATCTGAGAAAAAGGCTGAATTTAATCGAAGGAAGAAGAAAGAAATATCGTGAAACACTACTGGGGTTTGTTGGGTTTAAATAAACACTACCCCAGAAACACGCCAACCAGCTCGCCAATCTGCCTCGGCAAAGCTACCTCGCACATTCCAGTTCGCATATGCTACCTCGCATATGTTGCCTCTCCAGACTCTCCTCGCAACTCTTCCTTGCATATGCCACCTAGGCAATGCTTCTTCGCCTCTTTGCCTCTTCGCTTCTTCACGAACTGCCACTTCGCACATTCCCTCTTCGTATAATGCCTCTTCGCATAATGCCACCTCGCCTTATCCTCTTCGCTAAAGCACTTCACCAACTTCCTCTTCGCAAATTGCCACTTCGGCAAACTCACCTCGCCACTTTTCCATTTCGCCACTTCCCAAAATGCCTCCTCTCATTTTGCTGGCTCGCCATAATAAAATTCCTCTAAGTTAAAACTCTGTCTGGACATCCTACACTTAGCCAGCTCGCAAATGAGCCACAAATATCCAAACTTACTAATTCTTTTTATAACTTACAATCAACATGAAGGGGCACATCATATCAAAATTTCAAATCAAAAGGATTAACACACAGACTGTGGTGACTCTCTAAAGATCACCCAGACTTGCTGCCTTAGAATCTCTCCGAACAGGTCTGATAAAACCCATTCTATACTGAGATACACTTATCCAAAAATTATGAAATTTTACAGCCATCATCTCAACATACAAAGTAATATTTTTTATGTTCACAACTTTAGCTAATTCTGCATCAGTCATTCCCAGTAATTTTAAATATACACTAACTTCCTGCATAATTTTTCAACCAGACCAGCCTTGCTCAAATAGACATAAATCAACACTCACACAGAATTTTTCCAAACCATTTTATAGAATTATAATCAAGACATAAACTCATAACTTTTATGTTTTACATTTTATCAAATTATGTCTTTAAGAACATGAAATTATCATCACAAAAATCCTGCAGCATCAAAATAAAAAATTCCTGAAATTCTCAACATTCACATTTAAAATTTTAATAAATCTCCAAACATACAAAATCAATAAAAACACTACAAAATGCAGATATTACAGCATACATCGCATTGTAGTAAATATTTTCATTTAAATTAATTTGGAAAAGACTATCAGATAAATTACCATATCCAATAATTTTAGAATTAAACGATAAACTAATATTTGAAACCCAAAAATTAAAGGAATATCCTAATGATAAAAGTTTTGAAACAAAAATTAAATTCCTAGAAAAATTAGTTACATAAAATGTCCTTTTCAAATTTAAAACATATCTACTACTAAGAACTAAACTGCATGTCCCAATAGCTTCTATAAGTGAGGACATCTTGTTTTCTGAATAGATGTACTGTTCACTTTCCATTAGCTTCCTGTGGTTTTGAAAACCCTGTAAGAAAATTGAAATATGGATTATAGTACCAGAATCAATCCACCAAGTGTTATGATTAACATCAACCATAATAGATTCATAACAAACAAATGAAGTTAACATACCTTTCTTTTCAAGCCACTGATGGAATTTGGTGCAATCTTTCTTCATGTACCCCTTCTTTTTATAAAAGAAACACTTGGATTCCTTCTTAATTCCACTTTATAAGACTACTTTAGCCTTTCCCTTCTTTTTAACTTGATTATTCTTATTCTTATTCTTATGCATGCTCAAATATGAACTCTTTCCCATGTCCATTTGTAACCGGCCCTCTTCTTGAACATACATGGTCATTAATTCATTGATTGACCATTTGTCCTTATGTGTATTATAAGAAATCTTAAAGGGTCCTGTGGGAGAGTGTTCAAAATATAGTGAACATAAAGAATTCTGACATGTCAACCTCAAGAGATTTCAATTGAGCCACAATATCCCTCATATGCATGATGTGCTTTTGTAAACCTCTTAATGTAGTGAGCCTTTGGGATGAAAATCTCATAATTATAGTTCTTACTAAAGCCTTTTCTGAAGACTCAAATTGCTCATCAATAGCCTTCAGAAGAGACTTAAAATTATTATATTGCTTGATTGAACCACGAATACCAGCTGAGATCTTAGTAATAAACATGACTAAAAGACGATTAGATCACTTCCATTTTTTATATCTATCGACCTTATCAAGAAGGATGGTTTCAGTGATAGGTAGTAGTTCATCTTTCCTTATAGCATAATCTATATCCATCCATCTTAATTGAAGAATAATTCTCTCATTCCAGACTTTATAGTTATCATCTCTCAGTTCGAGAATATCAAATTTCATATCAAAAGTAGATTGCAATACTGCATAGCATTAAAATATACATGCTTATTAACAAAATCTTAGGCAACATATAACCAATCATAATTTACCAATGTAAATTATGCCAAAATGTGAACTAATTTACAATTAAAAACTACCTATGGGCTAAGTTTAAATATAAATCAATTCACATTTAACCTTATGATAATATTAACAAATTTTTATCTCTCAATTTACTGTGGGTAAACTAAGAAATATAACCTACCACATCAACCTAATTAATTAAATTAATATAAAAAAATTTACGTGGGATAAATTTTACTATATTAATTTAACTAATTACAACTAATACCTTTTATACTTTATAGGATTTTTGATACCATAATTATATATAATTTAAGCAATCAAAGATGTTGTGGCTACTCTTAAATTAATTAAATTATATATAAAAATCATTAGGCATTTATTTATTTTGTACATAATTTATCATATATAATTGCATATATTTAATCATAACTTAAAATTAAAACATGTAAATAATTAACAAAAAATTAAAAAATAATTAAAATAATTAAAATTTTGAACTAAATTGAAAAAGGTAACTTTTTAGGGACTAAACTGAAATTTGTAAGGTCTAAAATAAAAGCAGGATGAATTTTAGGGGTACGAATTAATAAATTAAAAAATTCAGGGGTCAATCTGAAAGAAACAGGAAACGCTGGATCAAATCTGTAATTTCTGAAAATGCCCCAAAATGATACTTATAATTCAATAAAATGACATGTCGTTTTTGTTGGAGACATCCAACCATACTGTCACGACTCAACTGGGGAGTCGCGACGGTCCTAGGGTACGGGTGATGCAGAAGCGATTAGTACCACGAAGAACCCAAATATCTATCTATATGACATGCAACATAATAACAAGCTCATTATAGCTTAATAATTCCATAAAAATTTGGGCAGCATCTCCTTTATATAAGGAGTATGCCCAACTGAAAACATTCAAATAAAACACTTCTAATAAACATTTCACCAATTATCTCCAATCAATGATCCCTCTGGATCTCCAATATCAACTCAACTCAAGCATCTTTGCATATCCATCAATATCCACAGATGTAATATTTCATAAATATATTCACAATATAATTCTTATATAAAACTATAAAAATGCAAGC
>CANXYC011114405.1:0-11550 GCA_948193065.1 Aleurites moluccanus | reverse complement strand
ATTTTTCCATCATTTGATCCAATGGTTGGATTTAATCAAGCCTAAACTAATACCATAAGGTTGCACACATCCTATAATCCCATATTATGAAGGAAAAAACCAAAATGCCCTTAGTGCAACCGGAAGCACCTCAAGCTCCTTAAGCACCTCAATTGAGCAGCTTACCGGGAATTATTTTCAACCGGGTTTATTTTTTTGTGTATTATTCAAATAAAAAAAATAATGCCATTTACATTCACTTTTGTTCTTTTCTTTCTTCAAATATGGTGTTAAATCCATTAAAATCCAAAGGGGCTGTAAAATGACTATTTTGCCCCCAGTTCACAAAAATTTTAAAATTTCCCGATTTCATCCTAACAGCCTTTAAATCACTTCTATGACTAAAATCAAGTCATATAACATGCATATATATCATTTTCATGCATAAACATATCATATAAGCATATTATAAAGAAAGAGAAAAATTCCCCTTAAGTCCCTCTTTAAGGGTTCCTATAGGGTTTTGGTTGAGGTGTTACACTATCTTTCTTTGTCTTTTGGCCCTACAAAATAAGAATTAATTCATCCCTTCTTTGGTAACTAAATTCTTTTGGATCCATACATGTTAGCACACTTGGGAACTCTTACATTCTCATCAAGTGGGATTGATCCTTTAGGAATCCGCACCCTTTTAATTGAGTAAGGTCTCCTATATTTAATAGGGCATCTATACTTTGTATGAATATAAAATTTATAATGATTGCATTTTACCATCCCTTTAGGATTCATCACTTTCTTTTTTATTTACTTATTAAAAGCATCTTCTAATTCAAAAAGAGTATAAGTTTTGGAATTTACCACATGATCTTTATTGGTTGCTTCTTCATCTTCCAATGCCATAAGACAAAGGTTGATCTTTTCTTATATTTCCTCATCGGAGGAATCTTTATCACTTGAAGTGTCACTACCACTCCAAGCTGCATATGCCTTGTTTCTCTTTCTAAATTTCTTCTCTTTCCTTTCCTTCTTCTTTTTGTACTTGAGGTTAGGGTAATCCATCCTTATATGGCCTGATTTCTCACATTCATAGAAAATCACCTAGGATTTTTCATTTTGATTCTTCTTTTTCTTAAGGCCTTTTCTTTTTAACTTGTTCTTTGATATAAATTTGCCAAACCTTTTTGAAAGTAAGGCAATTTCTTCATCTTAATCCTCATCATTAAAGGATCAATTTTGTCTTCCATTGTTGCTTTCAAAGCAACTCATTTCTCTTTCTTGAATGTTCTTTCTTCTTCTTTATTCCTTGTGGCTTCTCTATTGCTAACCTTTACTTTATCAACACCTTCAAATCATTCACAATTATTGTAAATCTTTTGTATATATCACTAGTTATTTCATCTTTCTTCATGATAAAATTTTCAAAACTTGAAGTTAGCATGTTTATTTTGGTGTCCTTGACTTTATTAGTTCCTTCATGAGTGACCTTAAGTACATTGCATATTTCTTTTGTCAATTCGCAAGTGGAGACTCAGTTAAATTTCATAGAGTTAAGAGCACAAGATAATAAGTCCATGGCCTTGAAGTTGTTTGCAACTCTTCTTTTATCCTTAGTCGTGTAACAAAAATAGGGTTTTGGTATTATTGTATTCTCTTCTATTGGGACAAATGGAAATTTCTCAATAACTTCCTATAGTTTCAACCTTTTGGAACAAATATAGACCCTTATTCTCACTTTTTATTAATTGTAATTGACATAACGAAATAGTGGTGGACTTATAGAATATTGTCCTTCAATGAAAGTGAAAGTAAAAGTATCTGCCATAATAACGAATCGTAAGCTCTAAAAATCATGAGATTTTATATAAATTAGAGCACAAGCTTTAATACCAAATGTGATCCCAATATGGAAATACTCCTAAAGGGGGGTGAATAGGAGTTTAAATTTTTTTTAATGTAATATACAACTTATATGCAATATTGATTCTGAAATAAATATTTAAAACAATAAAGGAGGAAGAGTTTAGAAATTGCTCAACCAAGTTATATTGGTTTGGAGCACAATCGCCTTTTCTTTATCCACTTCTCTCAATATCCAACTGATATTGAGGTTCCACTAATCAACAGGTTTGTAACCCAACATTCTTTACAACTAGTTTGTTCGAGATTTCGCCCTTTTACAATGGGATACCAACCACAATCTCAAATAAAGATTAATTTATAAAGAATTATAAGTTTTTTTAACACTTAAACTAAGATATTTGAAATATATTAAATCAAGTACAAATAGCTTTATAAGCTTTATACATAAATAAAATGAGTTTAATGAGCAAGTGTTCAAATATAATATAAAAACAGAGTAATAAAGCTTAAATCAATGAAATAATCTTTGAAGGGCTTTTTAAAATTATTCCATCTTCAAATGTTCATGTATTTATAGTCTTCAAGTCTCAAGAAATAAATGTGACCGTTCTGGCTGCATTTAATGCAAAATCTGTCTCAAAAATGGGTTCCAATAGCTATAAATTTTAAACAAATATGTTTGATATGATAGGTAAACTATTCATAACGGGCGTTATGCACACGTAACAGTCATTATTCTTTATTTTGTAACGGGCTTGAATACTTGTAATGGCCTTAAAATTTCCCTATGTATCTCTGACCATTGTTGCACTTTAGAGTGTAACGGTCGTTCCAAGAATATCAGGGGCATTACATTTTATCAAGTAACGGGCTTGATCATTTGTAATGAGCTTGAAAATGTTCTCTGTGTCCCTGACCATTATTGCACTTCATAGAGTAACAGTCATTCCATTACTGTCAGGGGTGTTACATCCTTTAAAGATGCTTGATCATGCTTTTGGTATTGTTTTCTCGATTTATTGATATAAGCACTTAAAGAGAACACAAAATATATTATAGAGCAATAATTTAATCAATGAGGTTTTATAAACTTCATCAAAGTCATCAAGGGTTTAACATGTATCATGACCCTAACTCAGTAGCATGTGACTAGCACTAGAAAAAGGAAAAGCATAAGGCTTTCAGAACCCATAGTAAGCTTGACTACTCAAAAAAATCGATAAGACTACAGTATGATAGTTGTAACTATTATAAAATAATGGCCATACACCTACCTTTTAAGTAGAACTTGCACTAAACTGTCATATTTTCACTTTAGAATGTGATTATCTTAGAGCGTGGGTAAGCCTAATGCCATCAATCACCCATAGAATCATGTTTCAAACATGATATCAGTATCCTGCTCCTAATCCTAATATCAAAACCTATTGCATACATATATCACCATGATTCATACATTCCAACATCATCAACAAATGAGGGAATCACTATGATATCCCAACCCTTTAAGGCAAATATTCTAAATTACATATATATCTATGCATCATGATAACATATATACATTAATTAGATAATTACATATCTTTAAGTACTCTAATTAAACACATGGCCCTTAATATAACCATACTCTTAAAGACACCATGGAGCTACAAACAAAAAGAATCTCCAACCAAAATGAGTAACTACTTGAATAGCTTTAGTTCCTTGTTAAAGAAAGAAAGGCAAGGAATCATAGATATCCACTACCTATAGCCTGAAAACATGCAATAAAATGTGGAATAAGAACAACTCAGTGAGTAGAAATATTTTTTTTAAGTTTGAAAAATACAAGATGATCTTGTATATATGGGTTAAATAAGATAACATGAGTGATATTTATCAAATATAACAATGAATACTAAAAATCTCAAGGAGAATATATATATATAGCAAATGCTTGTCAATAAAGTTTACTTGTATTCATAGATTATCCTTAATGTAGGATTTGACAGAAGTAACTTGTAACATAAGTGAGATTAGAGGCATCGCTGCCATGATCTACTAAATACACAAGACTGATCAAGTCTTGATCTTAGGGCTTAGATCCTTAAGAAGGGTTGGATAATATACCTTACCCGCGAGTTACTATATGCACATAGTCTGTGTCAACACGTGATTTTTCACCTCTAAGACATTTTATTGCATTAACAAGACTTATGTAGGTCTAGGAGGAAGATTCAGGCTTTTATTATAGCAACCAGACATCTGCCTACCCTTGGAGAGCCCTTGGGACATTCAAGGTCGAAAACGACCCAATGAGCTGGAGCCTGGCTGTGCCACCCCTTAAGCAAGCAGAAGCCTAGCGGCACCACCAGCATGTGAGCGGCAACCTAGCAGTGCCACCCCCTTGCGAGTGTCAATCTAGCAAGGCCACCCCTTTGTGAACACATAATTTTTGTATCCCTATGATATTTAGAATAAAAAGGGGCTAAAATGGACAAGGAACACAAATAGCTTGGCGATAAGTAACATACCAAAACTTTGGTAGGTCTTGGGTTTGAACCGCAGGTGCCACATGCAAAAATCTCCTTTTTTTTCAAAAGCTTATTTTGCAACATTTTTCATCAATCCCACATCGAAAATTTACCAAGTTTGAGCTTCCATTCTCTATTATAAATAGAGCCTCCCATCCTTCCTTTAATGGATAGACATTGAATAGTAGTTGATGGTTATCCTATTATTCCTTTCTTATTTCTCCCTTAATAAACTCTCCTAGGGTAATTCCTCCTTGGTTTTGCCCGACCAATTTAATCCCCATTGGAATTTCGAATTGGTGTTTATTTTGTTTTCATTTAATAATTTTGATTTATATTTATTTTGCTAATATTGTTTGCATTAGTTTAATTGAAATAGTTTAGATTTAATAAAGAAGGAGAATTCCTTAGAATTGGGGGAATGTGGAACTTCAATCCGGCAAGTCTCTCTACCCGCCCTACGTTCTTAAGTCAAGAAGACGCAAGGTAAAACATCTAACTCTTTCTCTTTTTCTTTTAATTTAAGGTAAAGCACATTCATTCAAAAACATGATAAAATGAAGATAAAATCAAATCAACACCTTTGCAAAAAGGGAGAACTACGTGGGTTTTGATTCCCATTCAAAAGGATACGCAGGCACGCTTGATCCAAGTGGCAAATCTAAAATAAAATAAACAACCCCATTCTCTTTCATTTTCTTTTAATTTTATTTTTGTCTTACACTTTGGGGAATGTTTGATTTTCCTAGAATTCTATAAGGGCTAGAGAAAATATCCAATATATTTGGTTTTATTTATAATTAATTATCTATTTTGTGCCCTTTTAATTTTGTTCAATATTTTGTTATGTATTATTTATAATTATATTTCTTTATTAGTTGTCATTTCATTCATTCAAATTATATTGTCATTCATTATTAAATTATTCATGAAATTTTTTTTCAAATTATTCTTATATTAATAAGTCAAATAATTTTTGTGCAATAAGCTAGAAGCCTAGTCCCCGAATCCTCCTTGGTTTCAAAAACTAGTGCATTTTCCATTGGGATAAATAAATGAAATTGGAGTCAAATTATGGGTTTTTACCTTATATTTTCCCAATAAAAAATAAATTAAGGTGGCGACTCTCAAAAATAAATTTTCAAAATAAAGAATTAATTTGCCAAATGATCGATAGTCACTTTAATCATGAGATTGAACCCGAATGGGCATTCCAATTCCTAGCAGATCGGACCAGTGCTCGAGCGAGGCCTCACAGTTGGCGACTCCGCTGGGGACCACTTTCTTTTACAACAAGATAAATAAGAGGACTACTAATTGGTTTATCTAAAATGTTTGTTTTTTTAATATAATTATAACTTTTCATGCATCACTTGCATATGCTCTTTGCCTTCAAAACTTAGTTTTCTAGGAAAATAATGGATAGTGATTGTAGCATCGAGTGGGTAACCCTTCTTGGGTTTACTTGCCGATAGCAAAAGCATCCACCCCACGACAAATCCTTTGATCCTTTCAAAAGTGTAACGAGCAGTACATACTGTTGGACCCACGTGAGGCTCCTTGACTAACATGTGATTAGGTATATCACTGCCCTTGTGTGATGGGTACCCAACTAAAGCCACCCTTACCCTTTCATGTAATGGATTTAGAACTTAAACCTTAGGTTGTATGCACCATAAATAAAAGCCTTGGTATGATTGCATAATCATGAATCACTTTTTATCCATGCAAACCGTGCATCCATTATGCATAAAACATGCATTCCATTTTTAATGAGTCTAGGTTGTACCTTAAACCAGTTGAGAGTCAACCCAAATGGACCCATGGCCCATCAGCCTCAAACAACACTCATCCAAATGGACCCAAGGCCCATTAGCTTCAAACAACTTTCACCCAAATGGACCCAAGGCCCATTAGCTTCAAACAACACTTACCCAAATAGACCCAAGGCCCATTAGCTTCAAACACCTCTCACCCAAATAAAAACAAGTCCCATTAGCCTTAAACAACACTCACCTAAATGGACCCAAGGCCTATTATCTTCAAACAACACTCACCCAAATAGACCCAAGGCCCATTAACTTCAAACAACTCTTACCCAAATAGAACCAAGTCCTATTAGCTTCAAACAGCACTCACCCATATAAACCTAAGGTCCATTAGCCTCAAACACCTCTCACCCAAATGGAACCAAGTCCTATTAGCCTTAAAGACCTCTCACTCAAATGAACCCAAGGTCTATTAACCTCAAACACCTCTCACTCAAATGAACCCAAGGCCCATTAGCCTCAAACACCATCACCATTATCTTAAGCCAAAATCATTGGTCTCAAATACCATCACCACTACCTAAAGCCCAAAAAAACTATTTGGCACAATCATCTCATTAAAGCCCAAAACTATTTGGCACCATTATCTCACTAAAACCCAAATCTATTTGACACCATTATCTTTCCAAAACCTAAAACCATTTGGCATAATTATCTCACTAAAGGCCAAATCCATTTGGAAACATTATCTCTCCAAAGCCCAAACCCAGTTGGCACCAAGATCTCTCTAAGCCCAAAACCATTTGGTACTATTATCTCTCCAAAGTCCAAATCCATTTGGCACCATTATCTCATTAAAGCCCAAAATCACTTGGCATCATCATCTCTCCCAAACCCAATTGGCACTAAGATCTCTCCAAGCCCAAAACCATTTGTCACCATTATCTCTCTAAAGTCCAAATCCATTTGGCACTATTATCGCATTAAAGCTCAAAATCATTTGGCATCATCATCTATCTCAAACCCAGTTGGCACCAAGATCTCTTAGAGCCCAATTACCCCTTGACCTCTGTGCTTTAGAGTAAAGCCCAAAATCCTAAATCCAAATAACTTTGGCCCACCTTACTTTAGGATTCAATTTCCTAGGAATTTGCAATGCATAACTTTTTCTAAAACCTAGAATAGAGTTAGGTGTCCTTTTCCCTATAAACCTAGAATATAGTTAGGTTTTCCTTTCTCTAAAAATCTAGAATAGAGTTAGGTTTTCTTTTTCATGCACTGATCCATTTCTTTGTCTATAAAAGGTACCAATAGCCAACCCAACCAATATGGATGCCATGGACATACTTCTCACCACACTCATCAAAAAATAATAGGAGAATTTTGAAGCCATGCTCAATTCAACCCTTAGTGCTCAACATATTTGCTTCAACGAAGTCTTAATTGCTCAACAAGCCAGCTTCGATGAAAGATTGATCGCTCAACAGGCCGACTTTTCCAAAGCCCTAACCACTCAACAAACCAACTTTCACAATGCACTGGCCTATGTGACTAAATCCTTGAATTCCCAAATTGATGACATAAAATCCATGAATCAGACCATGCCCAAACCAGCTAATCCAAGCTCTTTAACTACACCTTAAGTTAACCTGACCAACACTAACCCTTCCTTTTCCTTGAATCCTTTTCAAGGTAAGGAAACCTTCACCCAGTCACCCCATGGAAAAGTCTTTGAAACGCAATATTGTTATATTAAAACAAGGCCATATAATGGACAAAAGATACAAGCAGAATAAAACTTTCACTTTCATTATCTCTACCAAACAGAAGAGTCAGTCCCTGAAAAGGAAATTCATGGATTTGGGTATGCCCTTGAGCTTCATTTACAAGAAGGCTTTGGAATCTAAATTGGTCACACCTTTAGAATCAAAGGCACCTCCTAACCCTTTACCTAAAAAGCTAGAATATGAATGAGTATTGTGATTATCATCAAAGTGTTGGGCATAAAACGGATGTGTGCAAGAACTTAAGATACATAATCCAAGATCTCATTGACATTGGACATATCCTTCCCCCTTGTTTGATATTCAATGCCCCCTATTTACCTTCGAACTATTATCAATCCCTTCAGGTCTAAAGATTCAGATTAGGAGGAAAGTAAGTGGAAATAGATCCCACCTCATCAACCAACCAAAGCCTAAATTAGCATAGTTTATGGAGGAGTTCAAGCCCAGTTAATTTGACCTGTCTGAGATTGAATTCAAATCAAAGTCTAAGTCCAAATATGAGTCTAAGTGGAGTCATGAGTCAAATTAGAATCTAAATCTAAATCATAGTTAAAGTCTTTTGAGTCACGTTTCTTCTCATTTCCTTTTCCAAGCCTATAATCGACCTTTTTGGTCTTTCCTACAATTTTGATGTAACCATAGATGATGGTACTCTTTTTCATAATAAAAGTTTGAATTCTTCTTATATCTTCCTTTCCATTTTAATTGTTTTATCCAATTTGAGTGAAAAAATATGTGAAAAAAATTATGGAAAATGAAAAAAAAAAGTGAAAAAAAAATAATCAATTAACTTTGGCATAGATAATGAACTGAAAATTGCATACATGGCATCATCATCTTGTAAGGCTTCTTTATTCAAAACATTTTAGGATTCTTAGATGGCTTTGCCTAAGGATCGAGCATATAACGAGTACTGATCTAAGTATAACAGTACATAAGATTCCAACCCTGGAGAATATGAAGCCTGTAAAGCAGAACTTATGAAGGTTAAAGGCAAAATGGTTTCTCAAGAAGTTGCCAAGTTGTTAAAGAATGGTTTTATCAAGCCTATTACTTACCCTTCATGGTTAGCCAAAATAGTGCATGTACCCAGAAGGATGGGAAGGAAAGGATGAGTATGGACTTCAGAGATTTGGACAAGGCTTGCTAAAGGATGATTTCCCTTTACCTCACATCGACTTGTTGGTTGATCACATGGCGGGATCCAAAACAATCTTTTTGACTGATCTGTATATGGGATATAACTAGATTTATGTGTACTCTCCCGACAAGGAAAAGATAGCATTTGTGACAGAATGGGGCATCTTATTGTTATAAGGTTATGCCTTTTGTGACAGAATGGTACTCTTTTTCATAATAAAAGTTTGAAGTCTTCTTATATCTTTCTTTTCATTTTAATTGTTTTATCCAATTTGAGTGAAAAAATATGTGAAAAAAAATGATGGAAAATGAAAGAAAAAATGAAAGAAAAAAAAGTGAAAAAAAAGAATCAATTAACTTTGGCACAGATAATGAAATAAAAATTGCGTACATGGCATCATCATTTTGTAAGGCTTGTTTATTCAAAATAGTTTAGGAATTCTTAGATGGCTTTGCCTAAGGACTCGAGCATATGACGGGTATTGATCTAAGTATAACAATACATAAGATTCCAACCCTAGAGAATATGAAGCCTATAAAGCAGAACTTATAAAGGTTAAAGGCAAAATGGTTTCTCAAGAAGTTGCCAAGTTGCTGAAGAATGGTTTTATCAAGCCCATTACTTACCCCTCGTGGTTAGCCAAAATATTGCATGTACCCAGAAGGATAGTAAGGAAAGAATGAGTGTGGACTACAGAGATTTGGACAAGGCTTGCTAAATGATGATTTCCCTTTACCTCACATCGACTTGTTGGTTGATCACATGGTAGGATCTGAAACGGTCTCTTTGACTGATCTGTTTGCGAGATATAACTAGATCCAAGTGTACTCTCCCGACAAGGAAAAAATAATGTTTGTGACAGAATGGGGCATCCTATTATTATAAGGTTATGCCTTTTAGGCTAAAGAACGCTGGGGCAACCTACCAAAGGATGGAAACCATTTTTTTTCACAATATTATGCATAAAGATATTGAGGTATATATGGATGATATGGTCATAAAATCTCTAATAACTGATGATCATTTAGGAGCGTTGAGGTGATTCTTCCTTAGACTTTGCCAATACAATTTAAAGTTGGATTGTGCTAAATGCCTTTTTAGTATATCTCCTAGTGTTTTTGGGTTACATGGTTAGTAAGAAGGGCATAAAGGTTGATCCCGCAAAATCAAAAGCCATTTTAGAAATGCCAGTCCTAAAGATTGAAAAGGAGATTAGGGGTTTTCTTGGAAGGTTACAATACATTAGTCGCTTCATCTCACATATGGCTAATGTATGTGGTGCAATTTTCAAATTGTTAAAAAGGGAACTTCTAAAAAGTAGAATGATGGTTGTCAAAATGCCTTTGAAAAGATCAAAAAGTACTTATTGAGCCCTCTAGTTTTACAGCCTCCAAGTCCTGGTAAACCATTATTGTTATGTATATTTGTTACTCAAGAAGCCATGGGGGCAATTCCTGCCCAGAATGCTGAAGATTCTTATAATGAAAATGCCATCTATTATTTGAATAAGCAAATGCTAGCTCATGAAGTTAAGTACAACCAAATCAAGCAGTTGTGCCTCGTTTTAGTTTCGGCATACCATAAGCTTCAACATTACTTAAGTTCTTTCACTACTTATGTTCTTGCAGACAAGATCCCCTTGAAATTCTTTATGGAGAGGTTGATTCTTGATAGCAAAATGACACGTTGAATGGCAGAGCTTGTGACATTTGATCTAAAGTATGTCTCAAGAAAGGCATTTTAACAAGAGAGTAACTATCAGAGGTGTCACAACCCAACTTAGGAGCCATGACGGTCCTAGGGTACGGGTGATGCTTATGCTACCAGTACCGCGAAGAACCCATAAAACTATACCATATGGCATGCATAACAATATTAAGCTCAAAATAGCTTAAACAACTTATGAAAAATTGGGCAGCATCTCCTTTATATAAGGAGCATGCCCTGCTGCTAAAAACATAATAAAACACTTCAAATATGAATTTCTATTTCTATCTCAAATAACAAGGATCCCTCTGGATCTCCACAACAACTCAAACTCAACAATTGATCAAAAGATCTCCATCTCATATATCTCAAATATAAACATACATCTCCAAAATGCAACTTATATAAACAAAATGCAACAAACACATATTAATATATGCCAACTTAATTACAGTACCATGAAACCTCTATTATATACATTATTTACAAATACTTTAGATTTGGAATTTACATAAGATAAACTAAACTTCCACAGTGAGGATGAGATGCCAATGGAATACGGTCCTCCCTGCTAACCTGAAATGTTAACCATTGAAGGGGGTGAGTATAAAAATATACTCAGTGAATCTATAATGCATAAAAATACAATTAATGCTATAGTATGAAGAAATGCCCTTATATGGCCTGTAGATACAATAAATAGAGCAATAGAATAAGTAACAGGAATTTATATTAAGAACATAGGAATATTCATAATAATGTTAATATATAAGCCAAACCACATATGATATGAC
>CANXYC011114162.1:0-17721 GCA_948193065.1 Aleurites moluccanus | reverse complement strand
GAAGTTATATATATATATATATATATATTATTTTTTACCATTATTATAATTAAATATATTTGATTTTATTTTATATACAAATAAATTTTTTTAACCTAATATTAATTTAGAATTTAAAAAAAATCATCAATGAGAATTAATTAAAAAAAAATTAATTTTTTGAGGAAAAAAATACAAATTTTGGTGTTAATTAATGAAATAGATAAGTTTTAAATTATATAATATTAAACTATTTTTGAATTTTTTTATTACGATATTTTATTGGTGTTTTTTCTTAAATTTATAATAAAATAATAGTAATTTATAAAAAACTATTCGATTTGAAACCGACAAACTGAAAATATTTAAACAGAATCAAATCAGATCGAAACTAATAATTTGGTTTGAAAATTTTTCAAATTGAAAATATTAATTTTTCAAATTAACTAAACCGAACTGATGCCACCTCTACCTATCATAAATCAATTAATTTTATACAAGTGAATTCCAATACTTACCCACTTCTAAATCTATTTATATACAGGCCACTGACTTTAATAATTCCAACCCAACTGGATGTATTTCGATTTGTATCAATAAAATCATTTAAATTTTTTACTTATATTGAAATAAAGTAATTATTGCTGATTTTTGAAGAATTTTAGTTATATTTTTTTATAAATATTTAACCAATTAAATGGAAATTAATTTTTTTAATATTAGAGAAAAAAAATAATCTTAAATTTATTATTCAGAACAATATATACTTATCGTTATATTATATCTTTATATATAAATAGATATTAATTAAGTTACTATCAAGTATTTATTTTTTCTAGAAAAAACTCATAAATTCAAGGACTTCTAATAATATATATTGGAACTTTGTGGACTTTGTACAATACTTATGGCTTGTACAGTATCTACATCAAATTGCCCCTTTTCTACGGTTGAAATTCACATTCAATCAGTATATTTGAACAAGTCTAATTTTATTTTTTTTAGAATATATATAAGAATTAATTAATATTAAAGACACATATTTCATCACTGTTCCTGCCCTTTTAAGACTGTTCATAGACTCTTTAATTTAGCTAGCGGTCCATATATATATATATATATATATATATATATATATATATATATATATGTGTGACTTGGACATCACATATTAATTTCTTATTAATTCATTTAAAATTGATTGAGTTGAATTTTGAATTATACCAAAGTTGATTATGTTCAAAATATATGAATAAATTGTGAGGATTGATAATTACTAAATTCATGTTATTTTGAATTTTATGTAAATTCAATAAAATTTAATGGATGGATTTATATCATGTTTGAAAAATAGAATCAAATTTTATTATATGTATTAAATTATGTTAAATTAATATTATTAAATTCAAATATTCATAATATATTATAGTGTTTTAAAAAAAAATGTTTACATTATTTTTTTTTAAAATTTTACAATAATATTAAATAAGCTGAATATATATATTTTTAAAGTATATTTTCTTTTTTTTTTTTTATTTAATTACGTATAAGAAACAAAATATATTAATATCTGTTGATTCAAATAATAATCTACTCGTTTGTTTAAGTAAAATTTTAAATTCAAATTCAAATTATTCAAAATTAATAACTACCATATACCGAACAGATTAAAAAAATTAATGATATAACTTTAAACATAAAAGGTTGTCCTTAAAGTGAAACATGCATGGTTGGAGTGAATCACAATTAAGCATTTTGACTTAAATTTCACTAATTAATTAATTATATTTTTATTATAAATATAGAAAATAAAAAAAAAAAAGAATTTAAAGATTCTTGTTTTAGCGTAAAACATAAAAAAAATGTACAATTAAAAGGAGAGGTGACCAATACCGGCCGACAACATTCTCTTATATAATTTCTTTTGTGGTTTTGCTTGTAAATGAAAACACATATGTTATTATTATTATTACTTTCTTTAAAGTTGGAACCTACCTACGCCACGCTTTTCTTGTCCCCACCTTTTTTCCATTTCATTTTTCAATTTTTTTTATTTTTTAAATGAAAATTTTGAGTTTAAAATTTCCCCATTTTAATGAAAGTTATTAAAATAGAAAAATTATCTGATTTTATTACATAGTTTGTAATATCATTCAGTTAGATTAGGATCTATCCGTATCATATATATATATATTATGTTAAATTATTCGGTATCCGACCACTGTCGATTAATTTGATATCGAACGTAAAAATATTTTTTTAAAATTTTGATTATTTCAATATTTATTGTTGTATTTATAAATATTTGAATTCAAATTCACTATTTAAACGGTTTGAATATTCACTATTCAGGCGAACTAAATATTCATATATATAATCCTTTCATGAATAGTAAAATAGTAATTATTATTAGATTTCAACTAATTTAATAGTAGTATAATGTTTAAGTAAAATAAATTCATTCATTTGCAAATTAATTGCATTAGTAATTTATTTAGTATCGTAATTATTAAGTATAAAATTAATTTCTAAAATCAATTAACTTTAGTCAAAGTCAAAATGTAATTTTATTAATTTATAGCTTATTTATAAATTTTATGAAATTAATTAGATAGACTTTCAAATAAATTCTGAAAGTGAAATTATTGCACGGATATTAATTAAAATTTAGAATTTAGAAAAAATGAAATTCTATATATATAATTTTAATGTTAAAAATAATATCCTATAATTTAATGGAAATAAAGTCATCAATTCATATATATATATATATATATATGTTGAAATAAAGGTGGGTTAGGCACAGATTTTGAATTTGACCATTGTTTGGCACTCAAGTTGATTTGATTTTAAAGTGTTAAGCCAATAGCTTAGTACTGTAATGCAATACCTTAGAGATGAAGGTGCATATTTCATGAAAATAACATACATGTATAGATTATCAAATTAGGTCACCAATAAAAACTCGTTTGATTCATCAAGAATAGTTAGCACAAATCACTCTCAATCTGGCAACCTCCTTTCATTTTCTGCTCTCTTTCTCCTTTTAATGTCACACACACACACATATATAGAGAGAGAATGTTTAGATAGAAATTTTATTTTTAAAATATAATTTTAAAATGTTCATTTTAAATAAAATTATCTTATCTAACTTAAATTTTTTTTTTATTTTTAAACTTCACAATGACGTTTTAAATTAATTACTTAAACACTCAAAAAACTATTTAACATGTTTTAAATTTCAAAATGACATTTCATACTCATTTTAAATAAATCCAAACACCCTCATATATATGCATTCTTCCATACCCTAGAAAATTACAAGTAAGAAAGCTCCATCAATATCAATTTTTTTTTTCAAAGTTTCCACATTGTCAACTTTAGACTAATTAATGGAAAAATCATCACTGACTCATATCTAACAATAACTAATTAAATCAACTTTATTGAAAATTTCTTTCTTGAGGATGTTTTTTTTTTTCATTGTTTCCTTCATGCCCATTTTTTAGGGCTTTTGAATAATTATAATTATAATTATAACTTAGTTTTTTAAATAAAAAACAAAAAATTCTTCATGTCCAAAGAGGCTCCCATGATGTTCCCAAATTGTTCTCATCTAGAAAACAACTTGTATCAATGTGTTGTTGCTGCTGAAAAATGGGTTCTTGATTATTATTAGATTGTGTCATTTCCATGCAAATTAGAGCAACTAAATTGGCTTGTTGGCATTGCATGTTCACTAGTTCAGCTTGTGCCTTGGCTAATTGAGCTTGAAGTTCGTTCACTTGTTTTTGAAGATGGCAAATTGCACCTGCACACCCATAAACTGGGTCTCTAATCCTTGCAGTTGCTTCATAAACCATGCTACTTACTGCATCTGCTCTTTGAGATTCGGGAAGTTCCTAAAATTAACAAGAACGACAGTCAAAAGACAAGTAACTGAAATAGTATATGGGGAGAATATTTTAAGACGAAAAAAAAATTAGTAAATGGATATATAAGTATAATTAATTAATTAATTAATTATTAGAATTAATCAAATTTAAAGAAATAAGAAATATGTTACTAGAAACATGACTACTGACTTTGAAATGGGTTTTAAGAATTGCACTTGATTTGATCATGTGTGTGTTTCATGCCCCTTCATTACTTGTGGCTTAGACTTAATTAAAGACATGTATAGGAAGCCCATGTGCAAGTTATAGTGTAGAATGACTTCTACACATAAAACATCATCTAATTGACCTCTAAGTGGTTGCACCTTTTTCTGATCTTGACTTCATTATGCACTAACTAGCTATGATTTTGCCACCTAATTAATTAATTAAATTAATCAATGGTTAGTAATTAACTAATTGGCCTAACCCTTTTGTCATGAAATAGTTATCCATCAATTGATTTACACACCCAATTCAACGTCATGATTAAAGCAGGTGGAATTTGCCCTTTTTTTTTTTTTGGAGAAAGTTTCTAAAGTTTCAACTAGTGGAAGATGGAAAAAGATAATAATATTTTCCTTAATATAACCCAAACCCATAAAATTACATTTAAAAAAAAACTTTTCTTTAATGAAAAAATATTATACTTAAAGTCAATCTTGAAGCATGATATTGTGTTCATAATTATATGATAAAATAATAAATGATCGAATTATTATCATATTAAATCATAAAATATCAACACTGTTACTTTTATCCAGTTATTATATTATATCATGTAGTTGTTTTTCTAAGACACGACATTTGATATGCATATTATGTACTAATTTTTACAAGAATATATATATACCTGCAAGAACTTGATGATGTTGCTAGCTCCAAAGACTCTATGAGCAATGGTGAACTTGTAGGGTTCAGTGGGAGGAAAATAAGGAGCTAGAACACATTTTTCGACACATCGACGGCGAAGGATTTTGCAGGCAGCACAAGGGCTAATAACAATAGGAGGAGGAGAATTAGATTGAGTAGGAGAAGGAAGATTGGAAGAAGAAGGCGAAGTCGAAGAAGATGGAGATAATGAGTATGAGAATAATGGGGAAGGAACAACAATTGGAGATAAAGTTGCTTTCTCAAGATTTTCCATTTTTTTTTTCAGAGATTACAAGTGAGAATGGAAAGAAGAAAAGAGAGTGATTTCTTAGGTGTAATAGTGTTATCAGTTGTGCATAGTTAATACAAAAACCAAAAGTCTGTTTGTATTTATAGGAAGTGAAGTTTTATGAGAGTGTTAATTGGGTCAATAAAACGTCATTAAGCTGATAATCTGATGTCACAATTTGAAATCGCAATACAAGACGTTCCGGCTATATTCCTTTTTTCTTTTCTGATTTGGAAAAAAAAATCTCAGGTCAATTTTTTAATGGGCTGAGAGTGTTGCTGTCATTTTTGTACAGTAATTATTTATGTGTCATATTTTAATAATTTTAAATTTTTTATAAAAAATTTTTAAAAATTATAATTTAATAATATTTAATATAATAAATTTAATAATATATTTTTTATTCTAAATAAAAATCAAATAAATAATAAAAAATATATATTATAAATTTTATATATAAAATTTAACGCATTATTTATTAGATTTTTGTTTAACATAAAAAAAAATATATTATTGAATTCATTATACCAAAAATTATCAAATTATAATTTAAAAAAAAAAATTAAAATTCTCAAAATGTGACTAACCAATTTCTTTTTAATCTATCACGTTATATTAGTAATCAACTGTAATCAAACATATTAAGTAATAATTATCTCATAACATGAATATAGTAATTAATTATTAAAATTATAGAGTGTATTATAATTAACACGCTTAGATATTAAATTATTATTGATTAATTTATAATATAACGTAGTAAATTAAGTTTTAGTATTTTCATAATAAAAATAATAATTAGTATAAAATTTTAAAATTTAAATATATTTACGTCAAAATTATTAAATCAAAATATTAAATTTGAGATTCATAATTCAAATATTCAATTCCAAATACCAAATATATTATTAAAGTTGAAAATTATTAATTGAGACTATTTACTTGATTTGATAATTGATTGGTCAGGTGTATATTTATACATTTTTGTACCTAATATATGGTTCTAGCTAGTTGGGGTGAGCGGCTCCAGTATATTTTTACACAATAATTTTTTATGTGTCATATTTTAATTATTTAAAAAAATTTATAAAACTTTTAAAAAATTATATTTTGATAGTATTTGATGTAATGAAACTATTGATATATTTTTTATGCTAAACAAAAATCATTTGAATAGGAAAAAATACATTAAAAATTTTATGTATTATATTTAACGGTCTAAATTTAATGTATTTCTAATAATTTTTTCCTGATTTTTATTTAATATAAAAAAAATAAATTCATTATATTAAATACTATCAAAATATAATTTTTTAAAAATTTTATAAAAAATTTTAAATAGTTAAAATGTGACGCCTCAACTCCTAATTGGGTATATTGGGTCTACATGGGTCTAGTAAGGCACTCACTGCAAGGCAAGAATAAACTCTTTATCAATAAGCGTTAGTTGATGTGAGAAACGCATGCGGTTTCGAATTTCAACTCAGAAAATATATAAAAATATAAAATATTGTGGAGAGTGCTATTTCTATAATGAGTTGGATTATAGTATGATTCAAATTAATCGTGACAATCTGAATACTGATAAAAAATATTAAAAAAAAACTCTTTATTGTTTCCATTTCTATTTCAGCTTCACAGGGAGAAAATTTATTTTATTTTTATAAAGCTACAAATTCTGGTAATGAAAAATTTAATTGCGCGGTACTAATGATACCTGATAATAATAATAACAATATTTATAAATTTAGCTCCAATTAATTGCAAATCATTAAATACTAATTTAATTACTTTGTAAATGAGTTAATTGCTCATGAGCTACTAAAACTTAAATCAAATAAAAACTCATTTGAATTAGTTTGTTATATTTGATGAGAGCCAAGCTCAAAATTTTTAACTCTCATGAACTGGTCATTTATCAATTTATAATTAAGTTAATTCGTATATTTTTTTTTAATAATTTAATTAATTTTTTTATATAATCAATGTATATTTTTAGTTATAATAATATTTGATTGATATATTTATTTATTTAAATTTATTTATTAGATTATGATATAAAAATAAATATAATATATACTTAAAATATAATAGTTAAAGCTTACAAATTTATTAAAAAATATATTTACAAAATTTAAAAACACATACTTTGATTTTTGGATAATTTATTAATGATTTTATTTATATCTTATTTTTATTAAAAAATAATTTTCTATATACATATATTACTCCCAAATTTGAAGTAGGTATTAGTCATCACTTCATCACTAACTCCATATACTATCATTGAATCTAATCAAACATCTTATATATAATTAGTCTCAAGGGTGATGCAATAATTTCCAATAATTATAAATCATACTAATTTGAGAATTTTTTTTCTAATGCTATGTGACAAAGCAAATTTCAATCAAAATGAATAGAATATATTCTTTTTATTTATATAAAGATAAATTTATATAAATAATTTTCTACTCCAATTATATGTATATCTGTCACAATATAAATAAGACGAGCATATTTTCATAGAATATAAATATATTATTAGATAGAATCAATGTTTTTAAAATCGAATCGGTTAAAAAATAGATGAAAACAGAGAATCAGAGATTCGTCCGAAATCGAATTGGTCAAACAGGAAAAAAAAAATGATATATATATATATATATATATATATATTATTTTTATTAAAAATTAAAAAAAAAAAATGACCCGCTCGAATAGAAAAAATTGATTCAGTTTGACCAGTTTATCTTTTTTTATTAAATTTTTGGATGACCAGTTTTTAGAGACAAACCAAATTGATTCTTAATTTTTTTATTTCGACCTATCAATTCAGTCTGATTTTATCAAATATGTATAAAACAAAAATATATTTTTCTTATTTATATAAAAATAAATTTACATATATAATTTTCTACTCCAATCATATATATATATATATATATATATATATATATATATATATAATCTATCACAATGTGAATAAGATGAATTTCTCAATTTCAATTTAACAAAAGGAATGCCACTTGGCCAAACCTGCCACCTAAACTATATATAATAACTCGGAAGTTGCCGACTTTTTACCGAGGAATTAAGACTTAAAACAAAGTTGCCCCAATTGAGATAGCATATTCTTTGCAACCACCACTTTTTCAACAACTTATTGGATGAGGTGGCGATTAATTGAAAATGACATTAAAAATATTTAATTATAAATTGTTCTAACAACGACTCTCATGTCACTAATTGAAAAAAATAAATAAGTGACATAAAATTATTTAAATTAATTTAAATAATATTAATTATAATTAAAAATTATGAATTAGATTTTTATTATTTTAATAAATTATAAGCTAATTAATATTTTCATGTTTATTTATTTATTATTTATTATAATTAATTAATTATATGTGCCCAAAAGAGACTACAAAAGACGATCCATTGGTGGGTCAATAGTTGGGTGAACAAATAGTGCTCGCGGGGGAGCAATTGAAAGTGATAGGGAGAGTGATAGACACTTTAATTAATTAAAACTCTCAATTTTCTTTATTGTATACTAATTTTTCTAACAAGTGTCATAATTAAAGACATTTATTAAGAAATAAAAAAATATATTTATTAAAAAATAAAAATAATATTAAATAAATAAATAAATTAAATGAGTTAAAAGTAGAGATTTAGAATTATCACTTTAAATGATAGTGACTGTAATAAAATATAATTATATCAAAATCTCTATTTTTTTCATTTAATTTATTTTTATATTAATTTAATTATATTTATTTAAAATAAATATTTAATAAATATATTATATCTGAAGTAACTGCTCTTAAATAGTATTTTTAAGATATTGGTTAGAAAATTTGATTTTATATGATATATAAATTTGTAATCAAATTAAATTACTAATAAAAGGATGCCAAAGCTAAGAATATTGTTACTTTGTTTAATAGAAATAGACTTTTTTTTTTTTTTTGAGATTGTATATGATATTTTATGTTCTAGTTTCTATGCTCAAGTGCCATTCTTTCCTCAAGTTGGAAAAAATTGAGTCCCTAACATGGCCTATAGTGGAAAGTAGTTGGATGTTGTGTTTTTCTTTGAGTTTTTTATTCTCAATTTGGTTCCTTTGTTTAATTTAATCATATTCTCTCTCTTCTTCAAGGATTTATAATTCCAACCCAAAATATATATTTGTTTAAATAGGAAAATCTAAATATTTTCTAATTTAATATTACAATCAATTTTTAGGGTTATAAATTTATAAAATTAAATTTTGATCAAAACCTAATTAATTAAAAAAAAATTTCTAATCAGTATTCTAACGACACTGATTAAAAAAAAATTCAAATAATATTAAATAAATAAATTAAATGAATAAAAAATAAGAATTATAACTATTACTTATAATAACAGTGTCTGTAATAAAATATAATTCTATTAAAATTTTAACTTTTTTCTCATCCAACTTATTTTTATATTAATTAATTTATATTTATTTGTAATAATTATTTTATAATTATATTTTATTTAAAATAATATCTTTTAATACGTATTTTAAGAATAATCATTAAAAAAATTAATGATAATGTAATACATATGTGTGGCCACCCACATACCAACATTAATTATGGTTTGAATATTAAGCAACCTAATTAGTTTTCTTTCTAAGATTAGGTAATATAACCCCTTTTAGCTGCAAAACTAAAGTTGAACATTACATAAGGAAGTTTGTCTATTTGTCTTGCGGGCACAAAGGGTAAGAAAACAAAGCCTTACACTACAACTATATTATAAAAATCTAATATACAAAATTCCACTTAACAAGATAAAAAATATTTCTTATTTTTTTTTAAAAAATAAATTTTTTTTTTTTTCCTATTGTAATTTGACTCAAAATTTGTAATTCAATCAATTTTATTATATTCTATATCTTAGATCATAATTGAAAGTGAAATAATTATATTATTTTTTATTATTAATTAAAAGACTAAAAAATAAAAATTTGACTCTTAAATTTATATTAATTTAATAATTAAATTATAAATTTGATTAATTGAATCATTATTCTGGTCAATAATAATTGATCAAATTTATAAATTAAAGAGTTTATTTGATTTTAATTAGTTGAAATTTAGAGACTGAATTGATAATATGATTTAAATTTAATGATAAATTTAAATATCCATTGACACTTCATCAATTAGTGACTTAAGAGAAAGAGTCTTTTGCGTGTGGACCTAAAATTTACTTTTTACCCATATATATAATAATTGTACCAAAACAGAATTTACCTATGCTATTATATATTAGGAAAGGTAATTAAACAAAGTGGATTCTCCCTTCCCTTTTACTTCATTATTGCTCATGATTAGCATTAGTCAAATTCTTAAAAAACAATATTATTTCATAAATTTACTCAATTTTTTATAATAATAATAAAAACTTAATCCTCTTTGTGGATCAAAAGTCAATAGAAGCAAATGTGAATCCACAATTTTAAAATTTTTTTAATGTAAAATTATTATTTATTCCTTTTAATTTATAAAATTAATAAAATAATTATTTTATTTTAAAAAATTAATTTTTAGTTCTTAATTAAGTATTATTTAATTATATATTTTTTATTTTTTAACCCTTTAATTTTTAAAATTTTTAAAATAAATTACTATTTAATCTATAAAATTTACTAAAATTAATAAAATAATTATTTTATTTTAAAAAATTAATTTTTTAATCTCTAATTATTATATTTCTTCTTAAAATCTTTGCATCATTTCCTAAGACCTAGTTTGGCACAGCTTATAAAAATAGCTTTTCATATGGAGAAAAGTTATTTTTCTAAAAATAATCAACTATATGTTTGTATTTTGGTAAAATACAATTTAAAAACTGTTTATAAATTTATAAGAGTATTTTTGTCTATTAATTTTTTAAAATTAGCTACGCGTTTAATCTAAAATTCAGTTTTTTTGAAAAGTTCTAATTTCTAACTTATCCAAATAGTTAAATTTTAGCTATCTAGATAATTGTTTTTATTAATTTTGATATTTACCAAACACTATAAACTGAGTCAAAATCAACTTCTCACCCAATTTTTTTTTTTCTTTCTATAAGCTGTGCTAAACGGACCTAAATATAAATGATATCCCAGTCCACTTCTGAATAGAAGTAAACATAATATATATTTAATTTAGCCCACAATAATTTTGTTTTGATCCAAAAGAATCAAATATGCTTGAGCGTTTGTTAGCTGTAGAATTTATACTCCTCTAGAATGACTGGCTATAATATTATTAATTAATAAATTAATTAATTTATCTTCCATTCTTTCAAATTTTGAGTATTTTTTTAAAAGTATTAAAGAAAAAATATATAATAGAAATCAGTTCTTGAATCTTATCGATAAAAATAATATTTAAAAAAAATGCAATAATATTATATAATTATAGTTTTTCATCATGCCAAAGAGCTATGATTTTTCTGATTGAAAAAAGGAGGGTAAGCATATAAAGAATGTAAATAAGTCAAATTACTGGTTGGAAACATAATTTATAAAATATTTTAATATGATTTTTATTTTAAATGAGTTATTCAAATTCAAACTCAATTGAGAATTTCTTTTTATATAGTTTTACATTAAATATATATTCCATATCATATTTAATTAATAATCATAATTCAAATTTGATATTTTTCTCAAATTTATTCAAATATTAATTAAATAACAATTAAAATTTGATTTAAGTTTTTAGTAATAATCAAATCAATTTGAACATATTGCTAATTCTAATTAATTTGAGATTAAAATTGACTTGAATTGAGTTGTGCATAATAACTAAGTTGAATCAAACTTGAAAATAGAAAAAAATTCAATTCAATTCAATTTGAATTGAATTTTGAGATTCAATTATTATTTTTTTTTTTAATTCTGTTAAATTAACTTAGGCATGTTTAGTAGCACAACCTAAAACATAGTGTTGCAAATGAAGCATATAGGGCACCATTACCTACCAAATTTTAGATTTGAAAAGGTTTTAGAATCAATTGGAGGAAAATACAAGGCATTCCATATTAAGCAATGCTTTCATTTGTTGAAGTGAACTACCTCCTAATTAGTTAGCCTACTTTTTATTTAAAAAGTTTCTTTTCTTGAATAGTAATTTTTCTCATTGTATACCTTCTAGTTAGGGTGTCACCTTTTATTTAAGAAAGTTATTTCCTTCAATGTGAATTCTTCTCATCGTATACTTCCTAATTAGGGTGTCATATATCATATATATATATGCTGTAATTTATTATACAGAAATATAATATTTTTCTCTCAAATTACAGAAGAAACTTTTTCTCCACATCATTTTCATGAATTCATTCCATATTATTATTGAAGAAGTGTTTTAGCTAAAATAAACAGCTTTGCGGGTGCAAATTCGCACCATATACTGCAATTTTTGTTTCACTTCTTCTACTTTACTTCTTCTTTTTTGTTTGATTATTGTGTGGCTCCAAGAATCTACTAAATGAATTAGCCTCATCAAATTAATAATATTATATTTTTTTCATTTTTTTTAAAAATAATTAATTTGACACGATATCTATATTTATTTAAGCATAAAATATATATGTATATATGAAATTACAGTTAGATATATTAAAATGTAATATTTTTTAATTTGATCCTTCAAAAATATAATTTTAATTTCACTCTGAATTATCCTGATTTAAATTTTTGGCTGACTGTAGTACGAGATGAAACAAACATTTGATCATTAAGGCACTAAACTAATAGCATTGATAATTAACATTTATTTTACAAATTAATGAACATCTAATTTAATAATACTGAAATTATTTTAAAGTTCGAATAAGATTCGTAATAAAAAAATTTATTTATTTTTTATTGACAATGAGAAACATTGCTGAAAAAAGTGGAAAAAACACAACAGTCTATTCTGTTGGTGGGATGGTATGCATTCCTTTTATAAAGATAGGAAGGTTCTAATATCAGTAACCAATTTTTTTTTTTTTTTTTTATTTTTTCAAAAAAGTTGTAATATCTACGATAAGAACATTATCATTATTTAAAAAAAAATTATTTTTTTTGAAAAAGAAAAGAGAGATAAAGAAATCTTATTAAAATTAATTATAAAAGAGAGATAAAGAAATCTTATTAAAATTAATTATAATTAATAATAATAATAAAAGTAAAGAAATTCTCATTAATATTATCTTAAATCAATCAGTTTTAAAGCAAAGCGGTGATCGCCTTTAAACCCATTGAGTGCGCATTTCAAGATCATGCATGACATGTGAGATTGACTTAATATGTTTTATAGATTGCCAAATAAATATTCTATTACTCCCACCCATTTTAAAATATAAAATTAAGTTAAAAAAATTAATTTTAAATGAGTTAATTCGATATAAAAAGAATTTTTTTATTAATATTAATTTATTAAAATAAGAATATGTAAATTTAAAAAATATAAAAAAATTATATTAATTAAAATATCTTATTATTTATTAATTTAATGTATAAAATAAATTTATATATTAAATACGAGTAAAAATTTTATATAAAAAGATAAATTTGAGAAAATTAAGAGTCTATTTGATTGGCCAATTAAATATCCATAATTGTCGAGTGTCAATATGTGCGTCGTCAATTAGAAAAATTTGTATTATTTGATTGGCCAACTAAAAATTCTGACTATAATAAAATTTATTTTCAATCGGCAAATCTCATAAGTAGTTATAAATTACTTTTAGTAATTGGCGATTTGATAATTACATTTTTACACCAATCATATATTTAACAATTATTTTACCAAACATCTTCTAAATACAATTTTTCCCTAAGTTAATAAGATTTTTTTTTTTAAATAGCGCATATTCATATGTTATGTATTACTTACTATAAAAATATCTAATAAAAAATAAAAGGAATAAAATAATAAATAATAAATATCATTTTAAAATTCTAAAACTATAAAACAACATAATTTCAAAAATTGGCAACAACAAAATATTATTATATATTATTATTATTATTATTATTTAAGATCATACATTCTTAAATAATTTTAAATTTCTGATTTGGCTGGCAGACTGGTTTCCATTACATATAGTTTTTAACCTAATTAATTAATTAATTAAGATCCACGCGTCATTGCTTTTACCACACCACACGGTTTCTTTATTTCTTTCTCTCTTCGCATTCAATTTCAAAAATCAACTTTTAGAAGTAGAAGAAGCAAATGGAAGGACACCTACCTATTGATTTTTTTCATATCTATAACTATACTTTGTGTTTGTTTATTAATAGATTTCAGATTTTTGTTTTATTGATTAAAATTTAATTATTAAAATTAATATTTATAAGATAATTTTATAATTTATAAATCGAATGTAAAAAATATTTTTTAATTTGTTCGAAAAAGAAATTCAATATTAATTAATGCGTAGATTAAAAGCTTATTCCCTATCATCATTATCAGAAATATATCAGTTAATTCAAAAATATTTTAAATGACTGAACAAAATATATATATATATATATATATATATATATATATATATATATATATATATATATAATTATGTCTTAAATGATTAATAATTTTATTTAAATTATTAATAAAATAAATATTTCATATTTTATATGATTCAATATGCAATAAAATATGAAGAATTTATTTTATATAAGTAATTAAGTATAGATTATTAATTTTTTAAAATATTATAAAAATAGCTTTTCAAGTCATAGAAAGTTAAGAGAAAGTAAAAAAAAGGATCAAAGAGGAAAAAAAAATTAAACAAAATTTTCATCAACATTCACATGCAAAATGATAATTTTCTTGTTAGATCTTAATAAAAATATAATATATTCATTATTATGATAATTTATTTAAGAATAATATTTTTTTTCTTTAAATGCAAAAATAATTTAAATAAATTTAATTCAATTATAAGAATCATTGCTCAACTATGGAATGATGAAAAAGAAAAATTCAGTCATGCAATGTTGAAAAATCTTAAAATATACATATTTCCTTCATAAGAAAATGTTGATTCTAGTGTCTTAATAAGAAGAAATTGTGTATTTCTTTCTTTCTTTCTTTTTTTTCCAAGTCTTGGCTAGAAAATGTAAGTAATTTGGCACTACAAAGCATATCAATCAATCAAAGGGTAAGGTTGGATGCCACTTCTTCTAACCCAACTTACAAGGTTCAAGACCCAGCTTGTGGGCATGACCTGCTATTTTAAATTCATTGACAATTCTTTCATGCTAGAGGTTTCATACATACATATATATATATATGGTATCAACATATTTGAGTAGAAGAGGTTTCACCTTCCATTGTCTTTTTTGTTAGAGCTGATGCTCCTTCTTTTCATTAATATAAGCTGAATTATATATATATATTTGGGTATCATTTGATTAATTAATATAATAAAAAAAATTAATTGCCTAACACTAAATGTACCTTTCAAAATCCCAAACATGGATTAGTTCTTGTGTGAATCAAAAAGAGATTGTTAGAACTTATTGTTGAAGTCAAATATTGAAAGGTGTATACATAATATAAATTTAATTTTTAATAAAGAAAAAGTTTAGTACAAAATTGGTCCTAAAATAATAATCAGTTCATTATTAATTACCCACAATTAATTAATCTTTTTTTGTAGCTAATAAGTCACCATCTAAAATATGAATAAATATTAATTAATTAATTAATTAATATAGGAAAAGGAAGGTAAAATTGGTAAGCACATTGGAGACATATAAATTAAGATATTTGGCATAAAATAATATAAGCTTTTTAGGGGAAAATATACTCTTAAGTGGTGACTTTATAACTACTAAACAAGAAGTTTGGTGTCATTAGTCTTTTGACAAAGTCTATTTAAATTAATAGTTAGTTTTAATCTTCTTGACTTTAAGCTAAAGTTATAGTTGTCATTAGTCTTTTAATATTCTTGACTTTACAATGAAGTGACAAAAATTAAAATACAAGGTGTATAACTCTTCTAATAAAGGACATTAGCTACAATACAATGTCTTGCTTTATGAAAATGAAAAAAATAAAAAATAAATTAAAATATGGTAATCAATTCATTTTTAAATCTTTAAATTTATTTTGTTTTATTTATAGAGTTTTTAATTTTTATTTTCTCATCTTAAATCCTTATTTTTTTTTACTATAGTATTTTTTCCATTCCTTTTTATTTATCGTTTTAAAAATTTATTTATTTTTTTCAAAATATCCATTTCCATTTTTTTTTTCACCTCTTGTTATCCATTCTAATGCTTTGTTTGTTTCGCAAAAAATATCTTATCTTTAAAAAATATTTTTTAACAAAAATATTTTGTGAAAAATATTTTTCAAAAAAATTAATTTCTATTTTTTGATTATAATATACAAATTAATTAAAAATATTAAAAAATTCAATTTATAAAAAGATAATTTATAATGTAGTTCTGAATTTTAGTCTTAATTATTTATGAATTTCTATATTTTAAAAAATTAGTGATTGTGTCCTGCATTTTTACCTGTTAAATTATTAAGTATTTTCATCCAATTTTACTATTAAATACATCTAAAAATAATTAAAATATTTTTCATTTACTCTTAAATTTTTCATCCCACCAAAGCTCAATTCTCCTTTAGCCACCCACCCATTTTTCCTCACTGATTCGACATCATAGTGGAACTCGTTGTGAATAGTCGAAGCCCGACACAGCACCTCGCCATCTGCATTTCGTCCTTTATGCACGTCAATCGCTGTCCAACGTCCACCTCTGATTCGATCAGGAAATGTGGGTGATGCCTAGGATTGCTTATTTTCCTTGTAGTCCATGTTATGTGGGTTAGATATGGGAGAGATGAGGAGGATGATATTCTGTGTAATGGATTATTAGTTATGCCCAAAATACCAGTAGGGGTATATATATTAATTTTTTAGCAAAAAAATATAAAAAATTAATAAAATGACTAAATAATGTGGCAGAATAAAAATACAAAAACACAGGAAAACACCCATAACTAAGGCCAAAACCCAAATTATAAATTGTAAATTACCCTTTATAAAATTATAAACGAGATCATTTCACTCATAGTACTCCAACTTATAGCTCGCGCACATTATTATCCTTAAACTTTAAAACATAACACAAAAATTCTTAAACTTTTAGCCGCGTTTCACTGGCAATCCTTCTCAGTCCCAAACTTAAGTTATTTCTATTTTTTACCTCCAAAGTCCTTCTTTTATTTCAAAGAAATCCAAAAATCCTCTCTTTAGGCTCTGATACCATTCAGGTGAGTCTGCCCTCCCTCTAATTGCTCTGTTCAGAGGCGGAATTACAGAGAGCTACTCCTAAAGATCTTTTAAAGGATTTTTTTCTTTTATTTCTGATTTCTTTCAGCTTTTTATATTCGTTGTGATAACGAGAGCTAGCAACAAGTCCTAAAGGGCCTTTGTTCTCAATGAAAAATTCCTCAAACTCACTCTGTCTAAGAGTCAATTCTTCTAAATTTTTAAATAATTTATTTATAGAATTATTTAGAGAGTCCAAATGATCTATAATAAAATTTAACAAACCTATTATTGGATCCTTGCCTACACCGTGATCTAGGT
>CANXYC011114077.1:0-11058 GCA_948193065.1 Aleurites moluccanus | reverse complement strand
TAATTTAAAATTGATTGTCGATATAATTTATTTTTATTGTTTTGTTTTTTTTTTTTTTTTTGTGTGATATATAAACTATATAATATATATATATATATATATATATATATATATATATATATATATATATATATATATATTCATGAAATAGAACAAATGATGATTTTCTTGTATATTGGTTACAGCTAGCAATGGAATGCACTAAAATCAAGCCTCATGCACTATTGCTGCAAAACAAAAGGACTTTTCATAATATTTCCTTTCCAGAGAACTGAAAAAAAAAAAAAAATTCTTCTTCCAATTCTAAAATGATTTAGTTCATTTATATATATTGTGCTTTTCAATGTTTGGATTAGCACAAAGAAGAAAATGGTTAAAGGAAGTTTTCCAGCAAATTTTACTTTCAACTTGTGTTTATTATGCTTGGTTTTAGATTTTCACTCCATATCTCCTTTGTCGTTGCTTTGAACTTGTGTCTCATGATACATTAGTCTAGCAGGCTTAAACTTTGCCACATGTGGCAGCTTAGTCAAGTTTTCACTCTATGTGTTGCTGTTAGCTGATAGTAATGAACCGAAGAAATAGAACCTTTTTACTCTCACTTCCTTAAACAGCTACACTGCCGTGTGCTGAAAGTAAGGTTGCTTATGTATTTGGATTGCAATTAGTTCAATTGAATTCAAAACTTTTTATGTTTTGATTTGAAGTTGAGGAACAGGGGTGTTACCATAATTAAGGCCAAATATGATCAATGTTGTTCAAGATCAAAATCTTGAGAACACAAGGGAGAGGACTTATTTTAATTCACAGCAGAGTTGTTTTCTGACTTGACAGTAAATGCTAGTAAGAGGATTCATAACAAATTAAATTTTCTGGGTCATAATGAATCTTGCAGATTGAATCTATTTCCATTTTGAGGCCTTTAATTTTGCTAATTCACAAGAAATAAACAATGTACAGAAACGAGTATGTTTTGAGGAAGATAAAAAAAAAAAAATACAAAGCAATGCATTTTATGTCAGCATATTTATGTAAAATCAAAGTAATCATCATTGAGCTGTTCAACTAAATGAAAAATTAAATATGTTATTAATATGATTGTGTGAACACTAAACCTTTACAAATATAATGTTGACAGCAAAGTGAACAATAATCCAACTGATATTCTTGGCATTTTTGGCAAGAAAACAATTCCTTCTTTCAAGTAAACAAAGTTAACAAAAAAAAATCCTAAACTTCACGTCGACAAAGTGGACATGAATTCTGATCGTTCAACCACTTAAAGATACACTTTTCGTGAAACAAGTGATCACAAGGCAACCTTATAATATCCTTAACCACGCCAGATAATTCCTCCAAACAAATCGCACAATCACCAGAAACTTTTTCGCTGCTACCGCCCTTGGCGCCATAAATCGATGCAACTCTGCACGGCGGCACCACCAAATCTCCACCTAGTCTGGCGGCAGCGGCGGCAGTAGCCATTATCACATTCTGAATCTCATCCGCATCAAGCCATTTCTGATTGGCAGTCTCAACTTCAGCCACTGCACAATACCCCAGAAAACTCTGTTGGTTGGCCAGAGAAACAAGAAAAGAAGCAATTTTATTGGCCACAATGGAGCGCACAGAGGCATTGAAATTTAGATCAGAAAGAAATCCATCAAGAAAATAATTGTAGAAAGTGAGGGACTCGGGATGGATTTTGAACAAGTAAGAGGAAGAAGGAGCAATTGGGTATGATTCAATTAGATTCCAATTTCCATTTAAATCTCTTAACCAATTTTTGAATTTGTAAGAGAAGCGAAGCTCAAGAAAGAAAATGGATTCTCGTTCAATTACTATTTGATTGAACGAATTGGAAATGGCCACTGTGCTTGGTAGTAGTGGTGAACTCGTTATGTTGAGATTTACTACTCTATTTTCAGAGAGCGACATAATTGATATTTCTGATCTTGACTGAATTGTGAATTTTTTTTTTTGGGGGGCTAATTTGATTGTCTGATTATTATTTATAGATTAAAATTAAATCCTAAAATGCTTGGGAAAGAATATGATAATTAAATCCTTTTCTGCTTCAGAAAGGATATGATCATGACGGATTTGTATTTGTTTTTGTTTTTGGGTTAATTTGATTGATTTATCATTATTAATAGATTAAAATTAAATTCTTTTGTGCTTAGGAAAGGATATGAATTATTAGTTTTTGGGTTAATTTGATTGATTTATCATATTAATAGATTAAAATTAAATCCTTTTCTGCTTAGGAAAGGATATGAATTATTTGTTTTTGGGTTAATTTGATTGATTTATCATTATTAATAGATTAAAATTAAATCTTTTTCTGCTTAGGAAAGGATATGAATCTTTTGGAGGGCTTTCTGCCTATAGAGATTAGAAATGGAGAGGCTGGTGCTTAGCCCCAAGGAAATTGGCAATCGCGCTGCTCTTTTTGTTCTCAACTTGAATTTCAATTTTCTGGAAAGAAATATTTCAATTGATCTTGGAGATTGCATTGCAATAATCAATTTTGACCTGGAATAACAGGCTAAACGGATCATTTTCAGATAAATTTGCATATTTGACTCAACTGCAAAGCTTGGTTCTTCCTCGCAATAATTCATTTGGGTCCATTCCTTCAAAACCTTTTTAGTATTTTTCCTCAGAGATTAAAATACCTGACTTGAGATTTCTTCAACACAATGGAATGTTGGATTACATGTTGTCCGGGTCGATACCCAAGAAATTGAGGAATTTTGTCGTGGTGATTCATCTATAGATTAATAATAACATGGTTTCTGGTGAAATTTCAAGATCATTAATTTTCAGGTTAACAAATCTTACAACTTTAGATTTATTTAGAAATTTGTTATATGATTTTATTCCGCCTGAATTTATTTAAAATTGATCCATATAATTAAAAATTAAGTTGTGTCGATTACAATTTATGAAACACTATAAAGAAAAATATAAAAAAATACCCTATAGTGTGAACATGTGATTTTGCACTGTAAGCAGACATGGGTAATGCCAAATTGATTAGGAATCGACCGGAGATCAAAATTGATTTTGAATACAGACAAACTAGACAATTCCATACTGATCGGCATCAGTCGGAGGTCAAACCACTTCGAATCAAACAAATTGGACTGAATAAGCATCAGAACAAACCTGATGGCAGCCGGCCTTGACTTTGAAGATAGTACCAAGCCTGGTTGGTGGTGCTGCCAGTGCCACAGGCAGCACTTGGTGAAGCCACCACCAAAGTCTGCTGCTGCTGCCAATGAAGTTTCCCTCTGCCATCAAGCTTTATCTCAGGTGCCATCAAACCCATAACGTGAATCCTACATTGGTTTTCAGTCTGATTTTCTCCCAGACATTGTACTATAAACAAAGGCTCATTTCACTTCTCAAAACATATTAGAACAACTAAGTAAAGTTTTTAATAATTGGCTCTCTCTTCTCCCCCTCTATTCAGCTTTTTTTTTTTTATCATAAATGGTTCATCTCTCTTTGATTTTTAACCAATTTCTTCAACTCTCCTTGAGTTGGAGGAATAAAAGACCTAAAACGATTTCTCTTGGAGTCAATCTAAAAGTATCACCATTTTATTAATTTGACTAATCAATTCAACTCGGTAATTAAAAATTGACAATAATAAAATCTTTGTGCTAATTTTGTTACCGAATCTAAAGTGGAACTCAGATCCGGATGAATTCTAAGAAGGTGTCCCACCCAAAGCAAGGTATCGTGTTCATACCTCAAAATTAATTGGTGAAACATCAATTAAAAGAACCAAAACATGATAAAATCAAACTCTTTTTCAAATCAAATCAATGCATTCGCAAGAAGCGAGAACAACATGGGTTTTGATTCTCATTCAATGAGATATGCAAGCAAGTTGTTTTATAACTTTAAATTCAAAAACACCAAAAATTTTCTTTTTCTTAATCTATTATGTATTTAATATTATTTTGATGAATGTATGGTTAATTTAGAATTTTCATTGAGAGCTAAAGTTAACATTCTCTATTGTTGGGCTTTTTAATGTAATTAAACCTCATTTATATTTTATTCTTTACTTTAATGTTATATTATATATTTTATTATACTTTATTTATGCATTGTATACTTGCCATTCTTATAACTTGTTCATAAAACTTTATTTTCATAAATCGATTGTTAAATGGAAAACCAAAATGAGAGTTACTTAAAACCGAAAACCTAGTCTCTGAACTCAATCCCGATTCGAAGGTATAGTAATTTTATTCATGGGTTATATTTTGGAGTCAAATTGGATTTTTCTTTTTTTTTTTTTCCCTTAAAAATGAAAGTGGCGGCTATACAAATTAAAAAAAAAAAAAAAGAGGTGTCATGACCTTCTCGCGGACCACAACGGTCCTAGGGTGCGGGAGATATTAGAGGCGACCGGCACCCATAGAACCCATCAATCACATTAATACAATCTCATAATATATCAATATCGCAACGAAATCATCTATTATCATCAATTACATAACAATCTATAATTATTCACTTGCATAAGCACTATTCATTATGTTACTCTGTCATAGATTCTGTAACTGCCATAATCATATCATTAATTAATCTCCAATATACCCATACATATATGTTCATAAGCTAACTATACCATACATAACCCATGGAGTAGCTGGGATATGAACATATAAAATAATACAATGTAAAATAATTACACTGATATAAAAACTGCAAAATCCACAGAGAGTCAAAATGCTGGGATATCTGCCTCCTACTCTGCACCTGAAGAGGGTAAACAGTGAGAGGGTGAGTATATATGATACTCAGTGAATCTAATATGCATCGACTAATAACAGGTAATGGAATATCAATAAGCAATAGGCAGATGAAGTAAATGAATCAATCTGCTCAAAATCTCTGGATATAGAGTCAAGTACAGAATATGACTGTAAATCGACAATCACATCAATAGTGAATATATCACATGGATATGATAGATAATGAATGACAAATATAAAGCCATATGCATAGAGATGTGTCAAGCACAAATCACTCACTCATATCAATAAACATAAGACAGATCAAGTCTTATGACTAGGACTAATATCCCTTCCCAGTTAGGGCAATATAACAATACATTATGCAAAATGCCGACAGTACGTACTCACTATCCTATCGGGGTGGCAGCTCTGTCAAATCACATCGAAATCAATATAAACAATAAATACATCAATGGATACCATTTCACAATAATGGCATCATCAAGTATCAATAACTCATCATCAATCAATTCAATGAGCAATAGAATTTATAAAATATCAATAACAATTGATTATACAATGACCAAAAGTCTAGGAACCAACAATGGGATCAACCATAAGTTAGTCATTTACGGCCAAAAAGTTGATGCAATTGGCATGCCATTATCGGTGGCGACGATGGCATTCAAATAGTTGGCCTATGGATTTTTGAGGTAGGCATTTATCGAACACATTGTGTGCAACAATGAGATGACATTTTGGCAAGATTTTGGTACAACATTGACGTTGCCCCAATTATCAACAACAACACACACTATAAACAATTCCATAGGCATTATATACACATCAATAAACATCATCAAATGGATCAAATTGTCTTAGGAAAAAAAGCCAAAACCAAGGCAAAATCAAAGGCAATTTGCCCTAAAGTGATTCAGCCACTTTTGGCTTTTTACACAAGGATTTCAATTGACATTTTAATACTTTAGGCATAACATATGATGCATAAAAGACTCACCTAATACTCCAAATCACTTAGAAAAATTGATTTGCCATCAATTTCTTCAAATTCCTCAAAGTAGGCAAAAATAGCAAATTTCTTCAATCGAATTTCTACAACAAACCAACCATTAATTATTCATCAATTAACTTCCAATTAACTTATTCTATACTCAATTTACACATACTAATCCATTTGCAAAAAATCAATTCATACAACTTAGGTTTAGGGTTTGAAAATTGGGCAAAAATGCTATATGCATTAATTGATGCAATTAAACACATTACCCAATCTTACTAACATATAATAATCCTAAATCAAACATAAAATAAATAAAAAAACATCAATTTACCTCAAAATGATGCTTTGGCTGAAATTCCTCAATGCTTTGTTCTTGAAATTTTCTTTGCAAATGGATGGAGGATGGATTATATAGTGTTTAAATCGAGTTTTCATGGATTTTCCTTAACGAAATGGAAGAAAAATCGAAGGAAATGGATAGGAGAAAGCTATGGACAAGGAAGAATAAAAATGGCCAAAAATTTGCTAAGTGTAGCTTATATAGTAAGTCACATTTGACAAATTTCACTTTGGTCCTTAAACTTTCCTTAAATTGTGCTTTTGCCACATTTCCTTCTGTAATTAATTCTGACAATTCCGTCGAGATTTGGATTTCAAAGTGAATATTCAAACATCTTATTTTTATTTATACTTATTAATAAAATAGTTTCAGAGCTGTTCTGAAACTCAGATTGTCCAAATTTCACTATACCCCTAAAGTTTCCTTTATTTACGGTTTTGCCATTGCTTACTTTATCAGCGTTCTTAAATGTTTTTCACGTCTTTCTTTTTACTGTATTTACACATGCATACACATAATCATTTACGCTCTAGTCAGAATCAGAAATTTATCTATCGGCCGGACTGCTATTTTTGCGGCAGCAATATCGACATCGACAATTTCCAAAAAAGTTTCTCGTTTTCACTTTTACTAAGTATTTAAAATTATCTTTAGTCATTTTGATAATTTAAAACCACATACTGATAACTTTAATCATAAAAATATGGTAAGCTTTTCTAGGGTATTACATTTTACCCTCCTTCAAATAAATTTGTCCTCAAATTTAAAATACACACATACATATATATACACATCAATGATGGGAAAAAAATGGATACTTGTACCTCATGTCCTGCTCGCTTTCCCATGTGCACTCTTCCATCAATTGATTCCTCTATAGCACTTTAACCATTAGGATTTCTTTATTTCTCAATTGCCTGACTTGTCTATCTACAATTTTTACAGGTAGCTCCTCAAATTACAAGTCCTCGTTAACCTTAATATCTTATACCTCCAATACATGCGATGGATTAGATACATATTTCCTCAGCATAGAAATATGGAATACCGAATGAACATGGCTCAAATTTAGTGAAAGAGCCAATCTGTAAGCCACATTGCCAATCTTATCAAGTATCTCAAATGGGCCTACAAATCTTGGTGACAACTTTCCTTTCTTCCCAAATCTCATAACACCTCTCATTGGTGAGAATTTAAGAAAGACATGGTCACCAACTGCAAAATGAACATCCTTCCGCTTCGGATTAGCATAACTCTTCTATCTACTGAAAGTGGTCTTCATCCGATCTCTAATAATAGGCACCTTTTCCACTGTTTCCTTTATCAATTATGGTCCCTCTATCTGTTTCTCTCCTGGTTCCACCCAACACACTGGAGATCTGCATTTCCTACCATACAATGCTTCATATGGAGCCATTCCAATAGAAGAATGGTAACTGTTGTTGTAGGAGAATTCTATCAGTGGCAAATACTAATCCTAGTTACATTTAAAATCCAAAACACATAATCTCAACATATCTTCCAAAGTCTGAATAGTCTTCTCTGACTGTCCATCGGTTTGTGGATGAAAAGCTGTACTGAGCCTTAACTGGGTACCCATAGCTTCCTGAAACTTATGCCAAAATCGAGAGGTAAACTGCGTACCACTATCCGATATGATCATAACCAGCATTACATAAAGTCATACAATCATGTCCACATACAACTGTGCACACTGAGTTACAGAGTAAGTAGTCTTCACTTCTAGGAAATGAGCAAACTTTGTCAATTGATCTACAATAACCCATATGGAGTCATAACCTCGTGTAGTCCTCGGTAAACCGACTACAAAATCTATAGTAATCTGCTCCTATTTCAACTCTGGTAACTCAATCTCCTGAAGCAAGCCAGACAGCTTCTGATGCTCAAACTTAAACTGCTGACATGTTAAACATGTAAAGACAAACCGAGCTACATCCGTCTTCATACAAGACCACCAATACACATCTCTCAGATCATGGTACATCTTGGTAATCCCAGTATGTACACTATATAATGAATAGTGAGCCTCTCTCATAATCTGCTCTCGTAGGCCATCAATGTTGGGTACACATATCCGCTTCCCACACTTCAGTACATCATTCTCTACTATGAACTATACTGCCTTACAATTAAGAATGTCACCCTTCAGCTTTAATAGATATGGATCCCTATCATGTGCCATCTTAATGTCATTAATCAATAGTGGCTTAAACCTAAATTGGGCTATTAGAGCCTAGTTTTGATCCAGGGATCTCAAATCCAACTCTACACCTATATCAGCTAACTCTTTCATCTCACGGATCAAAGGTCTCCTGACAAATGAGATGTGAGCTAAGCTGCCCATGGATTTCCAGCTCAGTGCATCAGCCACTACATTATCTTTGCCCAGATGGTAAAGGATCTCACAATCATAATCCTTTAGCAATTCAATCCATTTGCACTGTCAGAGATTCAGATCCTTCTGCTAAAGTATATACTGCAAACTCTTATGATCAGTATATATCTCATATTTAGACCAATACAAATAATGTCTCCAGATCTTTAGCTGCCATCTCTAAATCATATATCAGATAGTTTCCCTCATGCTTCTTTAACTATCGAGAAGCATAAGCAATCACTCTCCGAAGTTGCATCAAAACACATCCCAATCCAATTCAAGAAGCATCACAATACGCTGTAAACTTCTCATCCTCTGATGGCAATACTAATACTGGAGCACTCGTGAGGCAAGATTTCAAAGTCTGAAAACTGCTATCACATTTATCAATCTATAGATATCTCTCCTATTTTCGAGTCAACTTAGTCAATGGAGCAGCAATTCTAGAGAAATCCTTTACAAATCTCCTGTAGTATCCTGCCATACTAAGGAAACTACGGATCTTTGAAACACTAGAAGTCTGAGGCCAATTTGTAACTGCTTCAACCTTTTGAGGATCTACCCTTCTTAGAAATCACATAACCAAGAAAACACAATTCAGTTAGCCAGAACTGGTATTTAGACAACTTAGCATCAGCTGATGCTCTCGAAGTGTCTACAATACTATCCTCAGATGCTCTGTATGCTCCTCCTCACTCCTGAAATAGATAAGAATGTCATCAATGAACACTATGACAACCTTATCCAAGAATGGCCTAAACACTTTGTTCATTAAATCCATAAATACAGCTGGTGCATTAGTCAACCTGAATGGCAACACTAGAAACTCATAATATCCATATCGGGTCCTAAAAGCAGTCTTAGGTACATCACCCTTCATGATTCTCAATTAGTGATACCCAGATCATAGATCAATATTAGAGAAATGACTAGCACCCTGCAACTGATCAAATAGATCATCAATCCATGTAAACGAATATTTGTTCTTCGTTGTCCTCTTGTTCAACTGTCTATAATCAATACACATCCTCAGAGAGCCATCCTTCTTTTTCATAAACAATACTAGAGCACCCCACGGAGAACTGCTCTGTCTAATAAATCCTCTATCTAATAACTCTTGCAATTGCACCTTTAATTCTTTCAATTCTGTTGGTATCATTCTATATGGAGGAATGGATATCAGATCGGTTCTTGAATACACCTTAATCTCAAACTCTATCTCCCTTTCTGGGTGTAATCCTAGCAATTCTTCAGGGAAGACATCAAAGAATTCCCAAACCACTGATATCTTATCAATATCTACAAAAATCTTCTGCACATCAATCACATGGGCCAGGTATGCTGAACAACTTTTTCCTATCATCCTTCTAGCCTGGATAGTAGACATAAAACTGATTCTGAATTCCTGTTGATCACCAAGGAATTCAAATTCAGGCTGCCCCTTATGCTAGAATTTAACCCTCTTTCTATAACAATCAATAATTGGTCGATGTGTCGTTAGCCAATCCATACCAAGGATCACATCAAGTTCTAACACAGACAGTTCAATCAAATCAGCAAGCATAATGTTATCATCAATCTCAATCACACAAGCAGGATAATAATAATCCACTTCTATACTGTCACATCCCACACTATAGGGCTGTGATGGTCCTAGGGTACGGGAACAGTTCATACAACCAGTACCACGAAGAACCCAAGTTACATGCTTTCATTTCACTTAACCATTTTTTGAAATGAAATATATATATATATATATTTTTTAAACTCTTAAGTTTTACAGAAAAACGGATAGAGTCTCCCCTGTAATCTTAACATTTACCCCAAGTTAAAAACAGAGAAAAGCACTTCTAAATCAATATCAACTCCCAGGTCAACTGTAACACCTCAACCAAAAGCTAACCCAAACCATTAGAGGGGCAATAGAGGGGGAAATTTTTTTCTTTCTTTTTGCATTGTTAATGATGTGTGTTTATGCATGTTATTTGAATAGATTTTAGGCATAGAAGTGGTTTAGAGGCTGTTAGGAATTAATCGGGAAATTTTGAGTTTTTGGTGAACTGGGGGCAAAATGGTCATTTTTCGCCTGTCGGAATTTAATGGATTTAATATCATATTTAAAGGGAGAAAAGAATTTAAAGACTTGAAAATGACATTATTTAATTGATTCGAGTATTAGTTAGAGAAATAATCCCGGTTGAAAAATATTTATCGGCGCGTTGCATGATTTCGGTGTTTCGGTTGCACTAAGGGTATTTTGGTCATTTCCTTTAAATTATGGAGTTATTGAGTGTGTGCAACCTTATGGTATTAGTTTAGGCTTGATTAAATCTAGCGGTTGGATCAAATGATGAAGAATTAGATGGTTAGATGTGTAGGTTGCAAATTTGCTATCCTAAGCTCAAAGTATGAGATTATTGCTTTTGGTTTATGATTTGGTGTGTTAAAAGCATGTGATATTCATCTTGGTTGACTTTGGATGAACCAATAGTATGAAAGTAAGAAGAATGGATGGTTGGATGACTAGGATTCACCAAAA
>CANXYC011114000.1:0-30864 GCA_948193065.1 Aleurites moluccanus | reverse complement strand
TATTTTCATATTTCAGTCCAAATTGAGTCTTTCGCTTCCAGGAATTAAATTCAGATCCACTAAACGTTTCCAATTTGACCATCTCAATCGGAACACGTTTATCCATTTTTCTATATATTTAAATAGACAATTATATATGACCAAATTATATAGAAGAAGAATAACAAAAAATTTAGAACAAGTGTACCTGAATTAAACCAGTTAAATCGAACCAGTGAATTGAACCGATGATTTGAATCGAACCAATGAATCGAACCGAAGATTTGAATCAAACTAATTGAATCAAACCAATTAAATCGAACTAGTGAATCAAACCAAATGAATCAATCCGATTAAATCAAACCAAAGAATCAGACCAAAGATTTGAACCGAACCAACAATTTGAATCGAACCAGCGATTCAAACCGAATCAGTTGCAAACCTTGTTCTTCACGGGTCTGTTCTCCGATGGTCACTGGTAAGCTTCAAAGGAGGTTGCCGGTGATGGGGATCGGTTAGGAGCTCGCCGGTGCTTAAAGAACCGTGCCGATGGTGGCTCAAACGGGTTGCCGGATCCAAGCCTCTCTTCCGATGGAGACCGACTGCTAGATCGGCGGTCTTTGGGGCTGGAATCGATCGCTGCGTTTTCCTTGCTCACCGATGACGCGATCTCGACGAGGATAAGGATCGGGGCTGCTTCGTGGAGCTTCGATCTGTTCTTCGCTCACCGGTGAATGGCAGCAGATCGAATTCTGGGTTTGTGGGCAGAAGTCTGGCTTGACGGAGCTGTGAAAGAAACCAGCCAATCTGAGTTCAGCAAATAGTCGACCGAGTTCAGCAAATAGTCGACCGAGTTCAGCAGCGAGTCAACCGAGTTCAGCAGCGAATCAAGTAATTGAATCAAGCAATCTGAGTCAAGCAGTGAGTTTAGCAATCTGAGTCAAGCAAATCCTTATTACAACTGAGTTTATTTTAAAAAATTTGGGTTTGCGCAATCAACCAATTCGATTGTCACAAAATTTTTTTCCCTTCAAATCAGAATAATGCTTCAAGATTGTTAGGGTTTGTAGGTCAAGCAATATATGCGATTGCTTGAAGTATTACACCCTAGGTATCTAGTTTGGAATACCTAGCATGCTGCCCCCATCTAGCATATATATAGATTTACACTAGGGTTAAACCAGTTAATGGGCTCTTACCCATTAAGGCCCACTGCAAAGGTCCTTTACCTATTAGGATTTATATTAGAACATATATTAGGGTTATTTAATATACCCAACAAAAACAAAACAACAAAAGATTGTCAGTGAGGCCAAAATGTGTGAAAGAAAATTCTAGTTCCGTTGACAACAGAACCTTCTTTTACCTGCAAATATATACCCTAGCCAAATCAGGAAGTGTTTTATTGAGGTACCTTGGAGACAAGTAATCTAGTGTATCTGACACAATTACAAGAGAGAATGATTTTGGATGGCAAGGAAGAGGAAACTTGATATCAGCAACCCGCATAATGCCTTTTTCGCACTAGTGCTTGGCAATGACCATCCGCATCCTCAATATCAAAGGGTTCCAAACCCAAGGCTTCAGTTTCCTCTTCTTTCAGCAATGAAGAAACCACAGCTTTATGCATGCTGTCTCCGTAGGCCTTCTTCAAAACTGGAATTGTTCGCTTAACCTCTATTGTGCATGAAAAATCACCTGCACATGCAGATAAAATATACTCCTGAATTCAAATATGGCATGCATTTCAATCTTCAATTGACTCAATACACAATCATAGTTTTGTAGTTTCTGGTGGTTATGGTTAACCTGTCATAAAACTGCAGAGAAATGAACTGCTTAATAGATAAAAGTATTCAACCAAATTTCATAACCATCATTGTAATTTCTGGAACTATTTTAGAAATCATTGCATTTTCCTACAATCCATCTACACTTTCTCTGTCATCTTTCCTCACAGTATGAACTATGCAAATTCGCATAGAAAATAATACGAGTGTGCAATAAATGAAATCGTCAAATATCAATAGACGAGTAAGAACTAAATATCAATGATATTAGCGCCTAGCATAAAAGTTGCATACGAGTGTGCAATAAATGAAATCACCAAAATTGGGCATGTTAAATTTAAAAGTCATGAAGCTTTTACCTGCAATCCTTTTAAAAACCCCTTTGTTGCTACCAAATCCTCCTAACACTTGGAATTGAAGGCGAAGAGAGCGCCTCCTCCGCCGCTACTGTCTCCATATCGGCGAGAAGGATTGACCGGCCCCCCTGACATAACTGGAAAATTAACCGTTGATGCGCCTACAAATTATACTATGCTGTTTCAAAACAATCGACTAAGCTTTTGCGTGAAAATGCCATTTCAGCATATGCAGATCCGTACAGTGAAATTATTTTTTGGCTAATTCTTTGGTACCCAAATGGTACCGTGTACTGGGAGGACTGTAGACCGTAGGATTGATTACAGGAAATCTCAACCATTCACTGAATGGAATCTTTTAAAAGGTAGAAATCCAATAATTTTAACTCATGACATGGTGTTCGACCCAATTAAACATGTTAAAAATTTACTTGCCTAAATTATCCCTCAGATTGCTAATGGAAAGAAGTCGCATGATTTTTTTTCCCCAATTGTATGCATGATCTTTCTATTAATACCAAAAAAATAAATTAAATGTATATATATGATTATTAAATTTATAAAAATATCAATTATTATTTAAAATATTATATATAAAATTATTAATTTTTATACAATTATATAACAGCTAAATTTCATAATTTAATATCAACAATTTAAAACTATGTGATACTTGTCACGTAATTACAAGCTAGTTAAAAGTCTAACTATTTAAAATATATATAATAATATATTTTAATAATGAATCATTACCAACATTAAGAGTTTGTCATAAAAACATCATAACATTGCAACATAAAAAGAAGCAAGCATTGAAGATAATTAGAAATAATACATGAAAAAATATTGTGTCAAACACATTTTATTAATGATTATAATTCATTACATTACAGAAGTCATAATATACTCATTGGAAGTCCAAAAAAACTTATGATAGGTAAGAACATCCATAATATTCAGTTGTCTAATTGGTTGATCAGTAACTTCCTTTTATAAATATTTAAATTAAAAACTGAATTATAAATAAGGAAAAAACACTAAATGTTGAGATTAATTTAATTTTTGAAAATTTTAATCCAATGATTGTTATTAACGTAAAATTTTTATTTACTTCTGTTACCTTTCTGTAAAAAAGCTAAAATACTTATAATTAAATTAAAATATAAAAATAAATAAATCAATAATTTTGATATATAATTAAACATAAAATCAATTAGAAATGAAAATAATAATATATAAAAATTCCCTTTATGCCTGTTTTTTTTCTTTGAAATAATATAAAATTAAAATGTCATTTTATTATTTAAAATTTCAAATAATTAGAAAATAAAAATAAAATTTATATAAATTCTTTTGATTTATTAAATGAATAAAACTAAAGAAATCAAATTTATTTTATTATTTTTCTTAAAATTGATTCTTCTACATTTATATATTTGTTTTTAATTTTATAAAACTTAAAAAATTAAAAAAAAATCAATTTTATAGAAATTTTATTTTTAAAAATTTCATATATTTTTAAAGATAATTGAAATTGTTGAACAAAGTATATTTGTTACATTATCTTTTTTTTCTTTATCAATCGATCTGCTTAATGGAGTTGCAGGTTATAACTCAATCACATCAAATTCGATTAATTTGATGCTTCTTGATATTATTTTACATGGAAATTTTACTTATTTTGTGGAAAAAATTAATTTACTTTTTTTTTTGTTCGTACAAACTTATAGTCAATTTTCATCTTTTAAAGAATAATTGATATGTTAATATATTAATATATTTTTATTTAATATTTCACAATATCATATTTTTATCAATAAATAAATAATTAATTTTATTAGATTAAACAAAATATATATGTTAGATATATAAATATTTGACTATTAAATAATGCATATTAATTTTGGTAAAATATATAATTAATTATGACTAAAATTTATTGGTTAAAATTTTATAGGTAGTAAGACTTAATATTAAATGAAATTTTATTAGTAATAATGACATTTTAAATTATTTTTAAGATAATTATTTAATAATATAAATAAAGAGTATTTATGAAAAATATAAAATAAAAATAATAATTTTAATTAAATTAATCAATTTTTTTAATTTTTATGAAAATAGAAATAGACCTATTTTTCAGATCAAGGGAGTATTTAAATTAAAAAAGTGAATTATAATAAAGTAAAATTAATAAATTTTATAAATAAATAATTAAAATAATTATAGCAGTTATATATTTGCATAAAAAATTGGTAATTTTAAATAAAGTATCTAAAATAATAATTAATATTTTTATAAATTTAATAATCATATATTTACATTTTTTTTTTTTTTTTTTTTTGGGGGGTATCTTATACATTTGAAAAAAAGAAATCATGGGACATCTTTCCGATGGCAATATTAATTCTTGGATTTTTACCTTTTAAAAGACACCATTCAGTGAATGATTGAGATTTCATGTAAACCATCATACGGTCTACATTCCTCCCGGTACACGGTACCATTTTGGTACCAAACAAGGACTCGTATACATTTTATGAACCATGTTGATGATTTTTCTATCCATTTCTGAAAAAATATTTCTTAACTAAGTGTTTATTTTTGGCAAAACTTTTTTTTATGTACTTGTTAGTATTTCTGTTATTTAGAAAACTCTAATTTAGAAATTTTTAAAATAATTCTTACTTATTTAAATAAAAAAAATTAAATTATCTATTTAAAAATAATATTTAAATAAAAATAAATATTAATATTTATCTTTAATGATAATTAATATATTAACAATTTAAGCCACTATTTAGTAATTATCAATTTCAAATTATAAGAGAATTTTTAACTTCATTTATATAACATTTATTTTATTATTGGAAATTAGCTATACATTTATTTTATTATTAAGAATAAATATGAAATCTTAGATTTCTCTATAAATATAAAAGTCATCATATTTAAAATTTTCTAATTTGTTTTAATATTTTTTTAGGAAATTTATTCTATAAAAAAGGTTTAATAAATTTATTATTTTTAATATCACATGTTTAATTATTATTATAAGTAATTAAGAATTATTACTTCAAAAATAAATATTATTAACTATATTGGAAACAATGAAAAATAAAAAAGAAATAACAAAAAAAAACATAATTAATTAGGATAGTGAGAAAATATTTTTAGTTTGGAATCACGATAGCGAGTAATATGCACTATTAATTAATATATTTATAAATTAAAAATGAGGAAAAAAAAAAAGAACAAATGAAGTAAATGAAACCAAAGCGTAAAACTGTAAATATAAAAACATGTTAAGAGTACAATATTACATGTAATATGGGAAAATATTGGCATTTTCTGGGCAGTTTCCACTTTCCAGCTGAATGGCCATGAGAATTTGAAATTTGAACTTAGTCGCCTTTCACTAATTCAATTTTGGTCTTATAATCACATCAAAAGTATATGTTACTCTATCTCTCTAACCTTAATATGTTGACCCTATTTTCCTTTATTCTCCTCTCTCTTCTGTAGCAGAATCAAAAAATTCTATCAGGGAAGACTATAATTAGTATAATTTTAAATTTTTTTTTTACAATATAAAATTTTAATATTGAAAGACCAATTAAAAAACTTTTAGGAAGATCAATTAAAAAATTCACATATATATATATATATATATATATATATATATATAAAGATTTAGAGGAGACCAAAGTGTTAGGAAAATTACAATTGACAATAGGTTTTGAGGCGTATAAAAATATTATCTTTTAAGTGTTAATTTTCTCACTATCAAGTTTGTTGTTGGGTTCTAATTGGCACTACATTATCAGAATACAACAAAGCCTCAAATCCTCAAGCAGCAATACTAGAAAATTTAATAATGAATTTATTATAAATAAAGAAAGAGAAAGGTAGAGAATTATTATATTATTGTGAATACATAAGTTTAAGCACCCTTTCAAACAGACGTATTATTTCATTAAATTTAGGCACTCTTTCAAACAGTCATGCTGTGTGACTAAATAACTAATTGCCTCATTAATTAAATTTTAATTAATTAATTTTATAATTAATAAAAATAAAAATAAATAAACATTTATTTAGACTCACACATGTGCATGTGCGAAGTGCCCAAATGCCAAGTGATATCTTTATATATATAGAGAGAGAGATATATATAATTATTTTATTAAATCAAATTTTAATCATTTTCATCCAAAATTTGATTTCACTCCAATTATTCCCTCTATCTCCAAATTAATATTCAAAGCCATCACAACTTTATAAGTTGCTTAAAAAGCTTTACAAACTTTCTCTGTTTCTTTCGCTTACAAGTTATACAAACTATTTATTATACATACATATATATATATATATAACACAAAGTCCTCCTAGTCCCTCCTTAATTACGCCTCTGTTTCTCTTTCTTTCTTTCTTTTTTCCATTTTCTTCTCTGTTTTTAGCCTTTAAAAAAAAACTTGAGAATGAGGAGAAAAATGCGATAAAATTAAAGTTTCATTTGGTTAGCTAGAGATAGTAATTTTAACTAGGGATGTACACGGTTTGGTTTGATTCAGAGATTTTTAAATCTCTAAATCGAATTAAAATTTTGGAGATTCAAAAATAAAATCTTCGATCGTAAAGCAAATGAAAAAAATATATATATCGAATTATCCAAAAAATTCAATATAATACTATTTGGGGATTCGGATATTCAGAGATTCATTTACATGTTTGATTTTTTAGTTTGATTCATATATTTAAATAATTCAGTTTGATTTAGTTTGGAGATTCAGAAATTTGGTTACAAGATTTAGGGATTTGAATATAATTTTATAATATATATAAAAAATATTATAAATTTATAATTATATAAATAATAATATATCAATCATATATTATAAATTTATAATTATATAAATACAAAAATATGTATATATTATAAATTTATAATTATATAAATTAGTTAATTAGTTTGAGTATTCGAAAATTCGATTCAATTCGAATATAATTTAGTTTGATTCTAAATACGAATATCAAAACATTCACAATATCATTATATTATATTAATTTAATTTTAATTTTATTTGATTATTTTTTGAGTTGCAAAAATATTTTTTTTCAATTTGAAGATTCAAATTGATTAAGAATCCCGAATTATGTGTTGAGCCGAATTTTAACTTGTGCTTTATTATTAACATTTAATTTAGTATAACAAGGTAACAAGAGAGATGTAATAGGCTGAAAGGTTTAGAAAAATTTAAAATTGTGTTAGCTTTGTTTGAATCTTTATTTTTATTTTTATTTAAAATTTTGGGTTGTTACAAAAGAACTAATAATTCACGGATTCAACAAACAATATCTGAATAATTTTGAATAAATTGATAACAAAATAGCCAAAAGTTAATGGTATTATATAGTTTTAATTAATTAATTGAGGTCACCTTCTACGGGTGAGCTGGATTTATTACACAAAAGCGCAGGTTGAGATAACAAATATGTATGGGCGTCCAATACATAACAACAACCTGCCGTCTAGAAGTAACCCCACAGAAACAAATGCCACCTGCCTGCCCATCAACTTCACACATCTACCGCTCCTTCCACTTGTTAGGGCCATTTTCTTCCATATCTTCACTGTTTAAACCTCTGAAACTTTTACTAACAAACATTGGTTTAGATGGTTGAGACTCGTGTTATTTAATAAGAACCTAAAAATATAAAAATTTATTGGAAACGCTACTCTTATAAATACATCTAACCAAAATACGATCCAAATTAATTAAATCAACTCAAATATTGGATGGGAGCATCGAAAAACCTCTCAAACTTTTGCAATTTTTTTTTTTTTTAAAATATTAGATGTAATACATAACAGATAGAATTATCAATCGGTCATAACAATCAAAATAAATTAAACTATCAAATTATAAATATAATTTAAATTCAATATTAATAAAAATTAAATTTGAGACTTTTAATTAATCCGAGATCTTATCACTGAATTATAAGTTTCATCCTTGAAAAAAAAAATAATAATAATCAATTGCAGCTTGGACAAACTTTTATTACTCGTGAACCCTTGTTCACAAAGACCCTAAAATCTACCGTCATTCTAGCATTAGGGTTTAGGAAAGGAAGCAGAAAACAGAAACAAAACTTGTCCATAGCAAAATCAAATCAAAATTTTTGAAGTAGATTTCAAAAGTCCATATAATCAATGGGGTGGCCCAGCTGCATCCCAACCATAAATTTGTCGGGGACAATTTTGAAATGGATCAGCCTAAAATATCATATAAAACACATACTCGTGTGCATCCCAATACACTTTAAAGAGTTGTGTGCGCTTAAATAGCAACTCTAACTAATAATTACTTTCATCTCAACAACTTTGCAAACTTTAATTTAATGCCAACTAAATCTATACCCATAAACTAGATTATGTTTTGAAGGAAAGTAGCTGAGCAAGGCAAGCATATATCAGTCAGCAAAAAAGTAGCTGAGCAAGGCAAGCATATATCAGCCAGCAAATTGTCTTTTAACCATATACATATATTCCAGAACAGAACTGCCAGAAGATGAGGGTTCAGTAATTCGTACCTTGAAAATGTCTCTCTCAACACAAATTCATCACACAAACACACTAGATAGTTGAGAAAATAAAGTAAGATCGATTCCCGGTATGTATTATACATTGAAAGGTGATCAAGAATTGGTGAGTTAAAAAGGCGAGTGGAAATAAAAAGTAGCAATTTAGAGAAACTAGAGAGAATTATATGACCAAATTTACTTCCATCATCAAGAAAAACTTCAGGATCTGGGAAAACCAAATCTGAGCTGACATTCAATTTCTCTTGACCATTACTGAAAAATTAACTACAATTGAATTCACAATTTTAGATTTAATTACGGTAAAAAAGGCACCCTGTGGAGTTCTGCCGTCCTCCTTATAAATGTAACTAAAATCCCTGTTTGATGTTCTAACGAGAATTTTTTTCTTACAAAAGAATTGAAGCAAAAACAAAAGAATGAAAAAAAAAAAGAAACCTTACATACAATCGAGACCATTTGAAATTATGTAAACTGTCTCCCAATTGCAGTCATTCTTCCCACCACTTTAACACAATTTCTTCTCATATTGAGCGGAATCGTACTGGGATTGGGGAGGGTGGAGGCCAATCAAGAAAAAGGAACATTCTCAGCCCGCTAATTATCTCCCAAACTAAGTTCTTGTTCTGTGACATTCGTATTTGGTGTGCATCCATGTTTTACTGCATCAATATCAGCTAATATATCCTTCACTCCACCTGCTCTCCTATCAAATCAAGACCAACCAGCAGGAATGATATTCCTTGAAACAGCAAGAAGTAGAAATGTATCCCCTGCTCAGACAGGAGACTCCTTGCTGAAGCTGTTAAAAGAAGAAAGGCCAATGCAAGTTCCTTCGTGTATATCCTATTATGCTTCTTTTTTAGAGCCTTTTGCTCCTTCTGCAAAAGTTCCTCGTTCATATCTTCAAGATTTGGCACTGAAACCCCTCTTTGATACTTCTGCTCGTTTTCAGCCAAGGAAACAAGATCACCCTCAGAAGAGCGACCAGACTTCTTAGTGACAACCCATTCATAGGCACTTCCAAGCTGGAATAGACCAGAGATCATGGCATTGAACTTGGTCACTGACATAGTGTTCTCAAATAGAAGGTAAGGGACAATGAAGGGGAAGGATTTTGGTGCTGGAAGGATATTTAGAAATGACATGGTGGCTGGAATGTAACACACAACCCATGCTGGAAGCTCAGCTTCCGGTACGAACATTGTCATGGGCAAAATTATGCAAAATAGGGTGAAAGAATAAAAGGGTAGGATCAGCTTTCTGAGCAGAAAGAAGAGAAAGATCAAATTGAACTTCTTCTGTATGCTAATCTGCGAAAACAGTTAGAATCAAATAAGCAATTTTAGCCAAAGCAAACTGGGCAACTTATAATCACAAATAAAAGCTCCTGGAAGTAATTACCTTTGATCTTATGATATCTGGCAAACAGAGCCTAAACAACTGCATCGGTCCAGAATGCCATCTGTGTTGTTGCTTTCTGTACGCCTCATATGATTCAGGCAATTCACACTGGCACTGAACATAAAAAAAGGGACTATCTATTAATCCCATATAAGTTAGAAACTACTATTTTTGGCGAAATATACATACAGAAATTAATGATAAAAGCATCCAAAATAAAAAAATAAAAAAAAATAAGAAAGAAATAGTATTATACCTCAACATCATTTAGGAAAATGAATTTCCAGCCATGGAGATGAGCACGGACTGCAATATCCATGTCCTCAACAGTAGTCCTCTCTAACCACCCTCCAGCATCCTCCAGAGCCTTTATCCTCCACACTCCAGCCGTTCCATTGAACCCAAAGAAGTTAAGGAAAACACCATTTACCTGCTGTTCTACTTCGAAATGAAATGCTAAGTTAATATTCTGCAACCTTGTTAATAAGTTTTCATCCTTATTCACAAACGACCATCTTGCTTGAACGAGGCCCAACTCTTCATTATCCTGAAGTTCCACCACAAACAACTGAATAAATACCATATTCAATTCCAACTAAATTATCTGTTCTTTCCATAAAAATATAATTCCTAGCTAAAATTCAGTCTAACTAAATCTAATTAAGAATCAAATTAAAATACCTTAAAGTGAGGGACTGTTCTTTTTAGAAAATCAGGTGTGGGCTGGAAATCAGCATCAAATATAGCAACAAATTCATATTCTTTAACATAGCTGCAACTCATTGCAGACTTGAGATTACCAGCTTTATACCCTTCTCTAATTACACGATGTCTATACACAATGCGGGCACCCTCTTGCTCCCATTTGTACACCTCTTCTTTAATCAAGGATTGAGTAGTTGGATCATCAGAATCGTCTAGAACTTGAATTAAAATTTTTGATTTAGGCCAGTCCAAATTACACACAGCAGCAATTGATTGTTGATAAACCTAAGAAGTAACAGAAACAAAAGTCCAGGATGGAAACAAAAGTTAACTTAGATTCAAAATAAGTAGCTAACCATAATTAAACTTGGCCAAGTAGAATTAAAGTTCAAAATGTGAAAAAAAATGAATTTACCTCTTTCTCGTTGCACATGGGGATTTGAACAAGAACCATAGGGAAGAAACCATTTTCACCAGATTCAAGATCGGCAACTGCGTCTTGTTTGGGGATGGGTTTTATTTTCTTGAATCGGATCCAGAAACAACCTAAGCAGAGAATAAGTCTATCCAAACTCTGGATTAGGAAGAGAACAATACACACATTGGCGAGGAATTGCAAGGGAGGAGCGAGATACTCCACTCGAATCAAAACCCACCGAGAATACAAGGAATCGAAAATGTCCTTAAACCCAAACGGCGTTGCTAACAGATACTGCAATTGGAGATGCGGAGCACCAAAATGCCAGCCCTTGAAATAGGCAGCCATCTCGAACCCTAAGAGTAAAACTGACAGCCATAGAAACGCCTTGATACAGGAGTAAAACCGGGTTTTGATAGTTGGGTTTTCATTTTCCCGGCCGACGTCGATATCGACTTCTGTGTCTACGTCGGTGTCGGTGCGGCCAGAACGTAGACGACGCTTGATAACGGAGCCAACGGAGACCATTCCGGAGGCAATGGAGGTTAGACAACCGGCAGCCTTGTGGGCTTTAAGGAGAAGAACCCAGGTGAGCTGCTTGGCATTCTTGTTACGAGACTTGTCTCTGGTACGTACCGGCGAGTCACCGATGAGAAAGTCTTCCTCAGATGGACCCTCGAGCTCGACCATTGACCAGTTGGGATTCTCCATTTTGACGACAACGGGTGTGCCTCTATGGCCCTCCTTAGCCCACCAATCGAAAGAGGGGGCCATTGTTGTTAATTTTTCTGTATTGGGTCTGATCTATAAAAATAAATCGGACACACAAACAAAAGAAAGAAAACGAAAGAGAACAAAATAAGCAATCAATATTATCCCAAAAACTTTCTAAATTATTTTGTTCTTTCCCCTTGTTTCTCTCTCGAGGCTCAGAACGCTATAACTTTGATATCATTGTCAGAAGAAAACCAGATAAAAAAGAAAAGGGCAAAAAAGACGCGTGGAAGACGAAGCAGAAGCAACAAAGCAAGGCGTCTCTAAATCATGGTGACATGGGGATCTAATATGTAATATCTAATCCTCCTTTGAGAGAAAATAAAAAAATGTCATATAGGTAATAGAGAGCTATGAGCAAAGTGATGATTTAATAAAAGCTCTCGTTCGATTACAGCTAGCAATTAGAGAACGTATTCAGAACGAGAAGAACAAGTTATAGAAAAGAAGGGAGAGGGAGAGTGGTGTACAGAGAGATTTAGGAAAAAAATAAAAGATGATAACAGCTCAACACGACTTCGATACTTGATATTCTCAACAATAATCAATTTTTTAAATTTTTTATGTATTTTATATAAATATTACTATTTTTATTATAAAATATAAATATTATTTTTATAAAAAACTATATGTACGTATATTTATTTTAATTCACATGCCGTTTAGGCAAAATAATAATAAAAGAAAAACAAAAATAGATAGTCACACTACGTAAACTTGTCAATATCAAATGGACTTTGATTTTACTTTTATTTTTATATTTATATTATTAAATATCAAATTAACCGTTGAAATTTTCTATTATATTATAATTCATCTAAAAAATTTTAAATTTTATATTAAAAATAATTAATTATTTATATTATAATAATATTATAATTAATAAATTGATATATTAAATTATGATTAATTAATTTATAATATAATGGGATAGGTCATATGTTTAACTAAGGATTTCTCCATGATTTATGAACATATAAGAATAAAAAAAAAAAAACAAAAACAAAAAAAAATGGTCATTTTGTTTTATTTTTATTTTCTTATTATTATTATTATTATTTTTTTGAAATATCTTATTATTATTTATTGAGTAAATAATTATACGACAAAGCGCAGGTGGAGAAAGTTAAAAGATAGGGGACGGTCTGACGTTTCAGATAACAAACTCAGACGCGCATGCAAAAGTGATTCCTTTTATGTTTTGTCCTTGTCCTTTTTGAATTATTATAGTCCAGTGTTTAATTTTAAGAACAATCCATAGCCGTACCATTTGTGAGTTCTATTAGCTAAACTACAATCGAGTCCCGAGTTTATATTAAATTTTTTAATATTTAATTATTTTAAATTTTATATAACTTATTTTTAAATACAACATTTATATTTTTAAAACTTAATTTTTAATTTTATTAAACGCTTCCTCAGCTTTATGTTCAAAACTGAAATCGTTTTTTATTCAGTTAAAAGAGCGTGGATTTTACGCGGTTTAAATTATTCGGATTTTAATGGCGCTAACTTGTTTGGTAGTATTGTCATGATTAAGAGGGAGAATCATTTGGTGATTCCTACAACTAGTAGTAGATTTATAATTTGTTATTTACTTGTTCATTACATTGATTGCTTTTATTCATTCACATTATTATATGATTTTTTATTTATTTGTTAAGTCAATTAATTAATTATATATAATCGAATCTCCCAATCTCAAAGTTCTCAGTTTCGCGGTTCTCTATCTTCCAGACACACTCTTCTCGTGATCGGATTTAGGTTATTGCCAGCCATTTTTAGCCGACAACAGTCAAAAGATTTTAGTTTTTACTTATATAAGTAAGATCAGACCCTTTTGCTAGTTTTTCTCCTTATATTTTTTTTTCTTCTATTTTAATTTCTATGGTGTATGTTAGCCTTACATGAGGTTTTTTTGCTTCATTTTATGGAATTTTTTAAGCTTAATGTTAAAAATAATCTCATATTTATTTTTAATTTTAATTCGGCCTATTTAATAATTAAGATGAATTTATAATAGTGATCTCCTCTTGACTCGACTTATCTAATATTCAAGTAGATTTAGTATTAATTTATTTTTCACTTGAGTAGATTTAGTATCAATTTTTTTCAACTATTAAGGTGGTCATTAAAATTACTAATTATCAACAAAATATATTTAAAGATTAATTTGGTCTACTTGAAACGCAAGATTTAAGTCGAATGGCTCTCTTACTTTTTGTTGTAAAAGAAATTTTGCGATTATGTATCTTATCTACCATTTAACTGGGTGATTTATTTTCTTTTTAAATTTGAGTTTGATTTTAATAATCAAACTATGTGGTATGAAAATGTACTTAGAATAGGTGTTTTTGATCTAATTTTTATATTATTTTCATATACTTCTCTTTTTAATTAATTAATTAATATAAATTTTATTTTTCTAAAAAATAAATAATTGACTCTCCTTCCAAATTTATTTTAATTATAATTATAATTATAATATATTTAATTTCATTCAAAATAAATTTTACTTATTTTAATTATAAAAAATATAAAAGAGAAAGAACACTAAAAAACTCCATTATTAAAATATATTTTTGTATTATTTTTTTTTTTTTTTGACACTTTAGTACTCCATTGTTTAACATATTAATATCAATTTACCTAACCTTGTCAAAATTATTAATGTGAAATTTAAAAATTATTTTTTTCTTACGTGGTGCCATCGTATCATGTAACAAAAAATTATAAAAAAAAAAAAATCGTTCACTGGTGTTTGGTGCCACAAAGATTAGTTCATTGGGTGGGCAAATTAGCAAAGCAAAATCTGGCTAGTCTTCTGAATTTGCTTTGAAGGCAGAAAAGTTGAATTCTTTGGCAATAGATAAAATGCCAGACCATGTGTTAATTAACACAACCTCATCAATTTCGGTGCGATGGGAGGCCATTGTAATAGTTTTAGATAAATGAACAAAGGAAAATGGAGAAAGAAGCAGATAAAACAAAAATGTAGAGGGAACCAAAACAAAAAGTCAATGTGAAGGTAAAAAAACTCTACAAATTCCCCAAAGGGCGGTATTTAAAATTTAAAATCCTAGATAATCATTCCCTAATCATTATGGCAAAATTTGAATCTACGATAGTTATGTGAGCCCCTAAAATCGTTGTATATTTGCCACTGTTATCAAGCCACGTGCCCCATTATTCAGATGCATGTCCAGCGGATATCTCAGAACGAATTTTTATTTAATGCAACCTTCTCACGAGGCGAATCAAAATACCTTGTTTGACGAGGCACCTAATATAAAGATCTTTTTCAGGAAGGTAAATTAAAAGACTTCATTTGACGAGACACCTAATATAAATATAAAAATCTCTCTCACCAAGACAAATCAAAAGATACTGTTTAACGAGACACTTAATATAAAATTTCTCTCAGCGGAATAAATCAAATGATTTCATTTAGTGAGACACTAAATATAAAGACTCCTCTTAGCAGGATAAATTAAAAAATCATATTTTGCAAGACACTTAATATAAAGACCTCTCTCAAGACTTTAATTCAACTAGCTGATCCTCAATTCCTCTTTTAAAGCTTGACTTCATCTTCATCATTAAAGAATGTCCTAGAAAAACTTTAACCAGTTTGCTCATTCTAAAATAGAGTCAAGATATTATCTTATATATGTACTCAATAACTCGACCAGCTTATAAATCTTCTAATATGCTTTAATAGCAGTTATCACTTATTAATACACTAAGACATGTCAAGGTTAAATATCTTTAAAATAGTGATCCATCTGCAAAAATGATTAAAATTATGTCCAATATCAGGCACGCCACATTAAAAATGTAATCAATAACATCAATTAATTAACTTTCTCTTAAATATGTTTTTATGTAGCATTTATTATGATTCGATGGTAATATCGAATGAGAATAAAAAAATGATACTAACTATCATTTTAGGTAACTTATTCGATACCTTCTGATCTCCTTCTATATTCACAAAAACTCTCTTGAAAATTTAAAAAAGTATCACCTTCCCAAGATTCTATAACTCCATCATTTAATAACTTAAGCATCAAAGGATATTAAGTATAACCTTTTAATGCTTTTGTTTATCTTGCAAGCTTTTGATCTACGCAAAGAAAAGTTTAGTCCTACAACTTGATAAAACACTTATCAATTGGATTTATCCATCAATTATAGCTAATCTATATTTGAGTAGTTAAGACTGAATTAGCATGAGCATATATGTTAGCAAGCGTACTGACACGCAAGCAAAGTATACCTTCTTTTTTAATGGACAATAATTAGATAATTAAAACAATATATTATTTAGTCTCTATAATATAGTAAAATATATTAACTAAAATTTTAATTTTTAAAAGTTAATTTAATAATTTTTATATTTATTATTTGTCAAATAATTATATATCTTTTTAATTATTTCATTAAATAAACTTAAAATATCAATTTTATCCTTAATTTACTCTCAAATTTTCTTTATCAATACTCTTAAATTTTCTTTTATCAACTACCAACAAAACCTTCTTTCCTCTTTCTCTCCCTCTATCATCTTTTCACCACAAATTCAACTAATAATCAGTTATATACTTAAAAATACTAAGAAAAGTAATTAAAATATTAAAATATTAAAATCTAAATTAATATGATGTATCAAATATGACTTAAGATTTTATTTCTTAAAAAGAACTAAAAGAAGTAAAGAATTCATGATTATTTAATTATGCTTAGGAAGCAAAAAAAAAAAAAAAATCAGTAAACTTTATTATTTTTTTCCCTCAAGTAAACACTTTTTTTCTTAAATAGGATTTGTCATTTATCAATTTATATGGATCTTGGCATTTGCATCAACTAATTATTAAAGAACAAAGAAGGAAAAGGCTCATATGGCCATATTCAACCAAAGGGATTTATGAGTTCTATTAAAATTTAAACTTCGAAAATTAATTAGAGAAAGAGAAATAGACATGAGAATCAAGATCTTGTAATGAAAAATAAGATTTATCAATTTTGGATTGGGAATGAGGAAGTGCCATGGGTATAACATCATAAATTTTTTTTTTAAATATTTTGCAACAAATCCAAATCTTTTGTTTCCCTGAAGAATAATATAGAGAAAAATTAATTTTATGGTGTTGTTGACCCTTTTTCTTAGTATACTAACAAAAAAGAAAAATAAAAAACAAGAACTATATGGTTAAACGGAATTAAAATATAAGCAATATTAAATTAATTTTAAAAATAAAAATTTTAATTAATATATTTTATATTAAACTGGAGATTAAACAGTAATTGTTTCTTATATATATTATCACTAGACCCAGCACAACTCGATTTGATCACATAGCCACACGCAAATGAAAGATAACCTACAAGCAAAAAAAAAAAACACAACAAAGACTCGTATCCATTATCTTTATTTTTCAATAAGAAAAAAATTACTTCTTAAATAATACATATAAAAAAAAAAAGACAAACTTGAATAAGGAATAATACAGATATAGATAAGTCAAAAAACTAAAACTCACTTGAAAGAAATAGAAGAGGGCAACACCTCTTCTATTTCAAAGAATTGCTAAAATTTCCAACCAGATACAATTTTGAAAAAATTGCAAAGCTGAAACATAAATCTAAGATACGGTTTTGTTTTATATTTTAGGAATGAGATGAATTTATTAAGCTGAAATAAAATAAAAAAAAACTAAAAAAAAAAAAACTGAAAAAAAAACCTAAAATGTCGAATATATAAATCCAAATATAGATTTTGTTCTACCTTGAGCACAATCCTTTTGAAGAAGGCTCCACACCCTTCCTTTTTTATAAAATAGTTCAGTTCAATTTTCATATCTCTAGAAATTAATTATCTACCTTTAGTAATTCTGCTTTAAAATCAGATAGTTACATTAATAATTAGCCATTTAGAAAAAAAATCACAAATTTAAAAAAAAATAACAGAATTAAAATAAAGCAAAACCTTTAAAATTCAACAGAAAAAATAGTAGAAAGAAACATCACAGCTAGGTTTTAAAGAACATGAATATGCAAAAACAACAAAATGAAATAAAAATTAGCCATTTAAAAATAAAATCACAGATTTAAAGAAATCAAACAAAATTAAAATACAGTAAATCCTTTAAAACTCACCAGAAAAAATAGATTTGGTTATGAATTGAAGAATTGAACACTGCTAACAACTGTAATGAGCCATGGTACAAAAGGAGAAAGGAAGATAAAGAAAATGCTGAAGAGAGAGGAAGATAGGTAAAGATTTTGTGGTTTTTAAAAACCTCGGCTGCAAATGGTTTCACACTCAGATTACGAAGAAAACAATCATGATTTTACCTTCCCAAAGAGATTGAAGAGTAATAAACGCGGGCCAGGGTAGAAATTATGCATTTATCCCTGCACGGTGTCATTTTGATGCGGAATTGGATAGAAATCAAAACGATAATTAAGTAATTTCACTAAACTATGAGTGAATTTATATGTTTATCCATAAATACGACGTCGTTTTAGTATTAAACTTTGCAAAAGTAAGACAAATGATAAAAAAATAATTTACAAATTTAAAATCAATTAGAGATTCATTGTTGATTCGAATGTCGTCTTTTATATCTTATAATAGATTTGTCCTTTTGTGTAGGCAACGGTGTCTCCTAGATACTATCGCTCTTTATATGCTCTAATTTTTTATAATAAAAAATAATACAAAAATTATAATTTAATAAATTCTTTATTATTTAATTTTAAATAAAAAATAAATTTAAGTCTTAATATTTTAAGAATTAATTTTACTTTTTTACTTAATAAATTTTATAATTTTTTATACATTTTATTAATTATTTCACTTATTACATCACATATTTAATTCAAGAGTTCATTTCATTTAAAAAATATATATATTTGTTATATTTTAAAATTAATTAAAATATTTTTATTTATATAAAAATACTTTTTAAAATAAAGAGCGATTGATATACTGTTACTCTCTTCAAATCAATATCCTTATTACTATCATAGACAGTATAGATAATAACATCATCTCCATGTAGATGGCCATGATTAGTTTTCAGTAACGGTGTAGCATTAGGACTCATGATGCTTAGTAGTGTGGAAAATAATCCCTTGACACGTTATTCGAGGTCAAATTTCAAAATTCGAAAAGGCTTAAAATACTAATAATTATAAAGAAAAATTTATTGGATAAAAAGAGTAAAATGACACTGCAAAAAGTGGTAACATTAGGACGTACTGTGGGTAAAGAGGATAAGGGGCAAAGACGACATTTGTGTAGACTGTAGATATTTATTTTTATAAAATTTTTAATTTTTATATATATTTTTATTTATCGGAATCCTCGGAGGAGTAGAAAAACAAGAGCCGTAAGATCATTGGGACACGTACATAACAAAGAGTAATTTTTAGATCCAAATCCGCAAGTGACGTGGGTAAGGTGAGATGTAATAATGACACGTGGCGAGATTGTGGTCCAGCTATTTTTTATTTAAATTTCATATCATATTTTAAAATATTTTACTGTTAATACGACTGAATCATGTTTTAAAATTATGGAAGTTTCTGGTTGAGATAATAATAATTTAATAAAGCTTCAAGGACGTAATAAAAAATTAATAATATAACAAATAGGCCCCTGTGTTATACTATGATACAAGGTTAGGTGTGAGTGAATAAAAGGACAAGGGTCTTATTATTATAAATATAAATTAAAGTCAATCTCTATTTGTAGAGAAATAATACTGCACTTAACAACTGGACAGGTTATTATTAAGAATTTTAAAACTCTAATTATGACCCTAATTAATTTAATTAACTGACATTATACAAAGATAAGTGAAGTAATAGTGTGTTTAGTGACCCACATGAAGACATCTCCTTGAAAAGCGCTGACACTCTACACCTTTGGAATCTTAAGGTCTATCAAAACATATTGTGATGTAATAAAATTTATAAATTATTCGTTTTAGTTATTAATTTATCATAGTTATAATTATATAAAAGTTACTAATTTTTATTATTAATTAAAACTGATACTCACTCTATTAAAAGAAAAAAAAAAAAAGTTTCATTTTACGCGTAAATTAAAATTTTAATTTTTTTAATTTATTGTATTATTTTTATTATTATTTTTAAATATTTTATCTAAAATACTCTTATTATATATTTCTCAATATTTTTGAAATATTAAAAAAATTATTTTATCAAATTTATAATTTTAATATAAAAAAATAAAAATATAATTATATATTTGATAATATTAATTTGAAATAATAGAGGACACATTTGATAATTACCTACTAAACTAATATCTAAAAAATAAAATAGATTATAATTTAGTATCAACGAAAAAAATAAAATTATTTTTTTTTAAACGGAGGGAGTATATTTATAGTATAACAGATACGGATATCGATATAGTTTAATGATAATATATTTATCGATTGAATAATAAATAAATTTCAAATCTCAAATGTTAAAAAAAAATCATATGGTTAATTGATAAAAATAATAGAATAAATTAAATTTAAAAGCTTATTTTTTATTTTTAAAGAAAATTATAGAATAATTAATTTTATAAAAAGTAAAAAATAATATTATACAGAGAATGGTTAAATACATTTTATTTTATTTTTTGTGTCTAATAAAATTATTATAATGCCTATAAATATTTTTTCTAATTATGCTCATTAATATATTAAAAAATATTTTTTCTCATCTTTATTAAAAACTGTGAATCATTGTTGTTAAAATCAGATTGAACCGACTGATTGAATCAAAAAAATTGAAACTGAACTAAAAATTTGTTTGATTAGTCCAAAAAATTATCTCTTAAAAATCGGTTCAAAAATCAATGAACCGTCCCGTTAACTGGTCGAATTAATCAAATCAGATCGATTTTTTCTGTTCGAGTGGGTCAAAATAAATTTTTTTACTTTTTTATTTTTAATAAAAATAATAAATATCAAATTATATTTATTTTCACCGTATATATAATAAATTTCAAATTATATATATATATATACCGATTTTTTCGGATTTAATCGATTCGATCTCTATTAAATTTTTGACCATCTGACTTTCTATTTTTATCCATTATTTAATCGATATGATTTAAAAAATAATGATATGAATATTAATTATTAAATATTGAAAAATTCTCTCTCTAATTTTCTCTTTATATTATATATAATTTAGTAGATAAAAAAAAAATGTATTTAATAAAACTGAAAGTGGTGATTTGATGTGACGAGTAATTGATGAATTCAATCACTTTTATACTTTCCCTTTTTTTGCTCTTCATCACCCAATTATTCATTAAAAACGTGCATTTGTTTAGGTGTGCTTTGCATGTTTTTAGCCTTCTTATCTTTTTCATACAGTTCTCTTGCCTATGACTTTGAATAATGTCCAAGTCTACTCACAATTTAGGGATGTCTTTGCTTTTCTTGGATTTAAAAGGAGGTTTCACTATGAATCGGTCTAAAATTATTGTATTTTATTTATTATTCAACTAATTAATAATTTATTTATTTCATATGGTAAAAAATTAGAAATTTAAATTCTTATATTTTTTTTAATATAAAGACTTGAAATTTTTAGTCAAACCAATCAAATTTTTTTTTTTCTAATATGGACCCATATTTTATGAATTAAGCCAGCCTATTAAGAAACACAATTATGAGGATCTAAATAAAGAGAGAAATTTTCTTAATAATCTAAAGTTAATCGTGACATGGGCTTATTTAGGTGAGGGTAAGAGAATACGTGACCTTTTTAATTTTTAAAATTTTTAAAATAAATTATTATTTAATTTTTAAGGTTTAACAAAATTAATTAAATAATTATTCTATTTTAAAAATTAACTATTTAATCCTTAAAAAAATATTATTTAGTCTCATTTTCCTTTATTATTTTTCTTTTTCATTCACTTTCCTTTATTTTCTTTTTTATTTTCTTTCACTTTCTTTTATTTTCAATTATTTTTTTATTTATTTTTTTCATTTTCTTTTCCTATAATATTATAATGATTTTTAATTATTTTTAAATTAAAATATATATTTAATATTTTTATTATTTTATTTTTTAAATAAATTTTTTATTATCATATTATCTTTTTTAAAATTTTTACGTCTATCCTAACATTTCTTATTAAATTTTCTGCATTCAATAGTGGTGATAGCAGCCATTTACCATTATTAATTAGTCAATTCTAGTATTTTACAAGGCCAACTTCTTATCAATGGGTATAAATTTGGACATTTTCAAAATGGATAATTAAATCATTAATGTTTGTATTTTAAAAAATATTTTATTTTAATGGCTAAATAATTTTAAAGTTACAATGAATTTTTTAACTTTTAAAAAAAATTATTTAAATATTTTTATCAATTATCAGAATGTTGTGATTCCAACAATCCTTGCCACATTGCGTCTATCATTTTATAATGAAATTTCAGACAATGAGTGTACTTTTTTTTTTTTAAATATGAATTATAAATAGTTAAATACAAAATTTGAGTCGGTGCCATGCTTTAGAAATTAAAATCAGTTTGAATTTACATGCATGAAACCAGAAAAACCATGAAGACTGTATAACCAAATCTTTTGCGCAATTGTTGGTATACAGACATGAGCTGAGGCCATAGGTAATGGGTCCCTACAATTTTATAATTTATTTATAAATTCTTCGTTGTCATTTTAGTGTAAAAATATTATTTAAAATTTTATATTTTTACAAACATAAAATTCTATATTTTTCATTTTATGTAATTATTATATTAGATTATATTTTGTTAAAATTTGTAAATAAATTATAAACTTAATAAGAGTATAAATTAGTAAGGTTAAAATTTAAATTTCATATTTAATATTTTAAAATTTTAAATATAAAAATTTACTTATAAATAATATTTTTAATTTAATATATTAATTAAAAATACAAAATATTAATTAATATCGCATTGAAATACTTTTAAATATAATATTATTTAAATGTTAGTGTTCTGTAAGAATTATAATGCTTCAAATTCTCTTCGAAAAATGCTAATTCATCAAAATTTTCATATCAATTCAATTTCTATTGATTTGATATTATTTTATTTATCATTTTTTTAATGTATTAATTATGTATATAATTAATATCTATTCGTATTATAATATCATATTAGACAATATAATAAATTTAGAGAAAATACAAATAAATGTCTTGTAATTTTGTGTTTTTAGCATTTTGGGTCTATAAAATTTTTTTGTGATAATTTACGGTCCATAATTTTCACTGTTAAAAACTTTAGTGACATTTTATCTAACAATATTAATATTATTGAAGTATAGTTCACGTGACGTCACGTCAACGATAGCAATTATGTAGCATCACGTAATAGCTGACGTGACACCATGTCAAAAAATAAAAAAAAAATCGAATTACATTAATTTATATTAACTTTTTAATTACAATTTTTTTATTACAACTTTTTAATTATAAAATTTTTAATTAACAAAATTTTATAAAAATTTAATGATGATCTTATAAATTAAATTTAAAATTATGTATATTTTTATATAAATTCAAGTTATTTAAATATAAAAATACGAAAATTTTTGTCAATTAAAAATTTGGTATAAAGTATTATAATTCATTTTTTTTTTTTTACTTTCTATCATGGCGTCACGTCAACAATATTAAAGTTGATGAACTTAAAAAAACCTTTAAATAGTTGTAAGACCTTTTGACTTGAGTCTAAAGAATGGCTTGGGTTGTTGGGTCTTTGATGGGCCTGTAAAACTAGCACAAAAGCAATAGAGAGCCAAGCCCTTTCTGATGCTTAAGTAAAGTAAGAGTTTTAGTAGAGCTTTCATGGAGTTTTAAATAAGATAATAAATGAGTAGAGTAATTGCTTGTGGAAGAAAAAATCTTCTAATAAATGAACTTACTGTGTATTTATAAAAGCTAATATCACTGAGGTGATGTAATGGACTTGCTACGTGTCTGCATCTTATTGGACCGTAATAGTAGAGAGTGGATGTGTCAGAACTTCCTAGGTTACCTTATCAGCTAGTGTGATAAGTTATTAGATTTTCATACAGTGCACTGCTCAATGCGAGATTGTCTGTGTGGCAAATGATGCCCTATGTATTAGGCTTAGTATGTTGCACTGTTATGAGGAGTGGTGACATGTCAGGAGTATTTAATGAAAAAAGAGGTTGTTATATGGTCAGTCCACAATCACTAGGTTCGTTCCTAGTTCTCTGTCGAATCCTCATAAGGTGAACCTTCCTAGTGAGATGGGCGAAGGTGCCTTCTTTGTCTCTTGTCGAGGCTAACCTTCTAGCTCTTTAGTGGACATACCTACACTTCAAGCGAAGCTTCCCTTGTGCTGAGACTTTTGATGAGCCTCAATCCTTATGAGCGAAACTCCAGGAAGGGCCTTAATCTCTTACTTTTAGGCCTAACTTTATTTCTCATTAATAACCTCTATACTTCGTTGTAACTGATGACTTCAAAAGTTAAAGGGAAGTAATATTTCTTCTTTGTTGACATAGACCATTGTTAGCAAAGCTATTACTTGGTCTTTGTCCCTTTGAGGCCTTTACCGAACCCACAAGTTTGATAATTACTGTGGCAAATGAATAATGATCCCCGTCAATTGATATGGTAAGCTTCGCATCGAGCCCCCATTCTAGCTCTTAAAAAGTTATATATGTTTTAAAAGGACATTAATTATGATAGTTGTCCTGCTGTTTTCTCTTTTCAATGAGTATTAACCATGATAGCTATTAAGTAATAATTATAGTGGTTTATTCTTTAATTAACGCACAGCTTTGAGAGTTGTAACAATCGCGTCCTTTGGGTTCCTAAAATTGTCCGTTGCACTTTTTTAGGGTTTCAAAATTTCAATTATTATCTATAAATACCTCCCCTTTTTTTTATTTCTTTTCTCTTTATGCTTCTAAGAATTTCTCTGAACTTACTCTTGCAATTTTAATTCCTATATTTCAATTCCTTCTTCTTCATCATCTCTTTTTTTCTCTGTAACTCTCAACTTTGAAATGGCACCAAAATTTAACCCTATTGTTACTTAACAAACAAAAGATGGCTTGATTGAGAGATGGAGCAAGATTCAAAGCACCTCCACTGAGGATGACTGGGTGAAGTTCACTGAGAATTTAGAAAATAACAACAATTTCACTCTAAGAATCTCAGATGTGTTGACGAAAGGATACTATGTCTCCTAGAAGCCAAAGGGATTAGGAGTATCCCTAAAAGTAAATACTCCTACATTGTCTTTCTTCACCAGTTCGAACAGGGGCTAAGGATTCCCCTTACTCTCTTCATGACTTGTTGCTTTAGGTACTTCAGGTTCAACCCCATGATGCTTCACCTCAACTAAATCGGAGATCTCCACTGGTTTGAGATGCTCTACTTCGCCCTCAACATAACTCCTACTCTTACTTTCTTTCAATTCTTTTTCCACATAAGCATGATCAACTTCACTTGGACTACTATGGTAAAGCGAGGTCGTCACATCTTTACTGACAAGGAAACTAAGATCTACGACTAGAAAAGCAAGTTCACTATGATCACCATTTTCAACAAAGAGTTTGAGATGTGTTTTGGTAATGCTTTCCTTCTGCTTGATGTATAAACCCCAATCCTTACTGAAACCCCATCCTTAAGTGAGGAGGAAAAGGTTGTTGTGGCCACCTTTATGGTTAGCATTAGGAACATTGGCCTTGGGTTTACCTTTCATCACATTATTGGTAAGTATTGAACTTCTTAGTTCGCCGTGTTTTACTTTGCCTTTGTTTCAGTAAACTAATCTAGCTTTCTTCATCTTTCACAGTTTATCCTGACGACAAGGATCCATATGACAGGTTCAAAGACCTAAAGAGGGTTGAACCTCTGCCAATCGATCTTGACCGTGAACTTCCCACCATGGATTATAAGACTGGGATGGTTCGCCTACGGACTGAGGAGGAATGTCTCTTTGTTGTTGTTGTTGCTGAAGAAGAGAAAAAAGATAAGCTAACAAAAAAAGAAAAGCTGGCTAAAGCTTCAAAGCCAACAAAACCTTGAGTGAAGAAAACATCTCCTGAGTAGAAGAAAAAGACTCTAATGATTCCAACTGAATCAGAGTTGGTTTCAATCCAATAAGCTTTGTCCATCCTTTTTTCTTCCAGACCTAACAAAGACAAAGGTCCTACTGTTCCCAAGGTTGAGGAGAAAGAGAGTGACTTTGAGGTCCCCTTAGTAAAGAGAAAAGGTGCTTCACTGCTCCCTCTTCTTCCTCCAAACCTAATCATTTCTGCCCAGCCTTGGGACCCAAACCCCTTAACCTTTTCTCATGACGATCTATTAGTGGAGGAGTCTATCCTAGCTCCAATCATAGAACCCGCTATTCCGGACCCTATTGAGGTCTCTGCTGACAGTAAGTTTTTATTCATTCTATTTATTTCTTAGTTATTTTCTCTTTAAGTACCTTGAACTAATTTGTATTATTCCCTGGAATTGTCGAACTTACTCCTATGTCCAATAAGGTCACAATTGACACTATCAGGAGTATGCTAAGGTGAATCTATATGTGTCTAACAATAACTCCTGGGGCCCCTCTTGCAAAAAGGCCTCAAGTAGAATACAAGAGAGTGCCTCCTTCCACAGAGCCAATTACTTTAAAGGTTGGTTATACTATGGAGAGCAAAGCACAACCTCCGCAAGCCATTGAAGGTACTTTTAGTAAGGCTTCTCTACTTAAGTTATCATTTGTTTATTTGTGGAGCTCCAACCTTGCTAACGACAGGAGGCCTTTTTCAGGGATGAAAGGTCACATGAGGCTTGGTCCTCATACTGATATTGGCAAAGGGGAACGTATAAAAACTGCTTTGAGGGAGGATTTGCTTTCTGAAGAAGGAAGAAAAATTATTGAGTCATTTAAAGACATCCTTCCTCTGCATCAAACTGAGGATCCATACAAATGGAACCTCGACCTCACTGCTGCCCTGACATCTTTGCTTGAAGTATCCTTAACATACAAGGCTTTGTCTGATAGGCTTTTTCTAAGGCAAAAAATGAAATAAGTCACTGCAAGTTTTGCTTACAATTTCTTTCAAATATTTTTAATGTTTGCCCTCTTCAAACATTGCCAATTAAAATTTTGCTTCTTGTAGGGTCTGCGAAAATTGTATCAAATATATAACAGAGTTCTTGCTAATGATCAGTACTATTTGGAGGCTCGCAACAACACTCTATGATTCGAACAATTGGCTGAGGATCGCCAAAATGAAATTGATTAACTTTGTCGCCAGTTGAAAGGTCAATAGGCAATGGATGTAGACACCAAAGAGCTGGAAGGCAAGCGAAGTTGGCTGATAAGCAAATTGTTGCTTTGACTGATGTAGTAAATAAGGACAAAGAGAAGTTCGAGGCAGTGGATAAAGCCTTCAGAGAGTTCAAAAGTTAACTAGAGCAAAGTACCAATGAGTTGAAGGAAAAGAACCGACAGCATGACGTGCTCCGTTAAAAAAGCATTAATGCATAAGAGGAGGTGGAATGATTAAAAGAGGCTCTAGCTCGCCGTAAGGAAGACTTCCAATTTGATCTAAAAAGATTAAACCAAGAAATCCATGCTTTAAAGGAGAAGTTGGAAGCTTCAAAGCAAGCTCAATTACGAGCTAAGGCTGTTCGCTTTTCTTCCTCAAAGTTTGAAGAGAGGGTGATTCACACTTCAACCTCTTTGGTAGCCATGGGCTTCAATGATACACTTGACGAGGTTGCCAAATACTACCCAGACATCCTCTCTAAGATTGAGAAGAAGATTTTGATCCTCTTACTCCCTTCCCAAAAGAACTGGAAGAAGAAGAAGAAGAAGAAAAAGAAATAACCATCATAGAAATCCAGTTCCCTTTATAGATGTTATGGCGAAACTGGCTAGTTCATTCTCTACTCTTCCAGTCGAGACTTTGTCTCCAGTTGAATATCCAATTCCCTCTGTGAATGTTACTGTGAATCTGGCTAGTTCATCCTCTGCTCTCCCAACCGAGACTTTGCCTCCAGTTGAAGATCCACCAACCGATCCGTCAACCTTTGAAGTTTCTCACGTCCAACCAACTCCAGATCCCAAGATGGGAATTCCCATAGATGGCGCCAATTTGATGATCCTAAAAGCCATTCAAATAGTCGTGAGGGCTCTTAATCTGAGTACAAAGAATGGCTTGAGTTATTGGATCTTTGATGGGACTGTAAAACTAGCACAATAGTATTACAGAGCTAAGTCTGGGCTTGGCTAAGACTTTTCAATGACTAATTCAGGTAAGAGCTTTAGTAGAGCTTTCATAGAGTCTTAAATAAAATAATAAATGAGCAGAGGAACTGCTTGGGAAGAAAAAGTCCTCTAATAAATGAGTTTACTTTGTATTTGTAGAGATTGATATCACTGTGGTGGTGTAATGTGCTTGCTACGTGTCCGCATGTCATTGGACCGTAATATTGGAGAGTGACTGTGTTAAAACTCCCTAAGTTACTTTATCAGCTTGTGTGATAAGTTATTAGATTTTTCTGTAGTGCACTGCCCAATGCGAGATTGCCTGCATGATAAATAGTGCCCTATGTGTCAGGTTTAGTCTGTTGTGGTGTTCCAAGATGTGGTGACATGTCATGAACATTTAATGAAGAGAGAGATAGTTATATGGTCAGTCCACAATCACTATGTTCGCTCTTAGTTCTCCATTAAATTCTCATGAGTCAAACCTTCTTAGTAAGATAGGTGAAGATGTCTTTTTTGCCTCTTATCGAGGCTAACCTTCTAGCTCTTTGGCGGACATACCCGCATTTTAGGTGAAACTTCCCTTGTGATGAGACTTTTTGCGAGCCTCAATTCTTCTGTGCAAAACTCCAAGAAGGGCCCTAATCTCTTACTTTTGGGTTCGACCCTTAGGCCTAACTTTTATTCCTCATCAAACGTTATTAAGTAGAATGTCACTAAAATATCTAACGGCAAAAACCACATATCGTAAATTATTACAAAAAATTTTACAGATCCCGGTTATTAATAATGCAAAATCACATGATACTTATATATATATTTTTTATAAATTTGACATAAAAATATTTAGCAAATATCACTATCCACACCCTATTTTATGGCTGATGATTACATATGCAATAAATGCAAAAAAAAAAAAAAAAAATATTTTTTCATATTTTCGTTTTATATAGGATGAAAGCTAAACTGATTAAATAATCAAACTAAAATAAATTGTTTTATAATTTATTCGGTTTAATTTGATTTGAAAAATAAAATAAATTGAAAATTTGATTTGATTTGTGATTTGAATATTTTTTTCTCGGTTTTAAATCAAACCGGATTGAAGTTATATATATATATATAATCAAATATATTTGATTTTATTTTATATACAACGACATATTTTTTAATCTAATATTAATTTAAAATTTAAAAATAATCATTCATAAAAAATAACTAAAAATAAATAAAAAAAAGTATAATTCTTGAGAAAAGTATAAGTTTTAAGTGTGTTAATTAATAAAATAGACAAGTTTTACATTGTAAAATATTGAACTATTTTTTAATTTTTTTATTACCAATATTTCATCGGTATTTTTTCTTAAATTTATAATAAAATAATAATAATTTATAAAAAAATATCTTTAGTTTGAAACCAACAAATTGGAAGTATTCAAATTGAGATAAATATAATCAAACCGACGGTTTGACTATAATTATGATTTGATTTGATTTGAAAATTTTCAAATAAAAGAGTTTGATTTAATTTGATAACAATATTTCAAATTGACGAAACTGAATTGATGTCACCCTAGTTTCATATAACAATAGCAGACTCACTAAGCCATCTTAAATAAATCTAATCTATTATCTTAAATTGTGAATTAATTAATAATGATTTGGAATATTTGTATGTTAATTATAATACGCAGTTCATAATTTAAATAGTTAATTATTATATTTATCTTATAAATAATTATTATTTGATATATTTAATTATTATTTATTAATTTTTAATTTAACGTGAAAATTAAATTCATAAAAAAAAAATTCATTCACTATAGGAATATCGACTTCTACTTTCCTGAGCTTTTATGACAGTATTTTAATTATATTAGTAAAGTTTTTTAGATAATTAATTATATTATTTTTGGTAAAATATATTATTATTAATTTATTGTTAGTATTGCTATTTAAAATGTCATTGTAATTCTTAGATTTCTTGATGATGAATCATAGTGTATATCTTTATTAATCATAAAAAACTCAATTTATTGGACGAGCTCATAAAAGTAGACCATAAGCCACATTTGCACCAACCTCAATGGATCACAGAGTGTGTCGAAGGAACAATGAGATCCTCATGAAGGAAGGTATGAATATTTCGGTAAATATGAGAGAGAATATAAGGATTGAGAGCTAATTGTCGGCTAAGAGCTAAGGCTACTACAATTTTGAAGATGTTCTTTGGTCACTTTGACTGATATAGTGCAAAAAATGAAGGGATAAGATACAATTTTAATTCTGTCGTTTAACCTTAGGAGCACATTAGTTTTTAATATTTTTCGAGATATAATTTTGACCCTAACGTTATTAAAATTTATAATTTCGACCCTTTGACCATTGACTTTTCTTTATGGGCTCCACAAGAATTAAAAAAGTAATTGGCAAATTATAATTTAGTCCCTAAAATTTTATTTATTTACAAAAAAGTATTTTTTAAAATTAAAAATATAAAAAAATAAAATAAATTAATAACTAAATAAAAATTAATTATT
>CANXYC011113984.1:0-26478 GCA_948193065.1 Aleurites moluccanus | reverse complement strand
AGTTGTTTGAGCTTTATTTAAGCTGTATAAAGTTATTTTTGTGAGACATAAGCATATGATATTAAAACAGGACTACTTCGATGGGTAGTGTTTAATTCCATCGACCATGTGCACATTGGTTTAATTTAATGGTCCATGCTAGAGAGGGCGTGTAATAGTCTCTAGTAAACATAAATTGGCCCATGCTAAGGAGGGCGTGTGAATATTCCTTAGTCGTAAAGGCCGATCCCCTTTGCGTTTATGATGCTTGGCACTGGAGGTAAAGTGCTTAATATGAATAAAGGTTATGAAATGCAATATAGTATTATCCTGTGATATCATATGTGGTTTGGCTTATTTTCATCCTTGTTATCCTTATGTTATTGATATACAATTCTGTAATTTATTCCATTGCACAGTTATTGAATATACAGTTATTAAACCTACAGGCCTTTTATGGGCATTTCCTTATATTTTGTTTATTACAGTATTTTTCTGCATTCTGGATTCACTGAGTATATCTTTATACTCACCCCCTTTAGTGGTTGATTTTTTTTCAGGTTAACGGAAAGGCGCATGTTCCATTGGCATTCTTCTTCGCCTTGGAAGTTTAGAATATAATGTAATCTCAAAATTTCAAAGTATTGTAAATAAAGTATATAGATAAAGTTCCATGGTACTATTTTAGTTGGCATGTAAATAATTGTATATGTTTGATGCATTGTGGTTTGTATATAAAGTGCTTGGAGTATAAGTTAATATTTATATATAGTTGTTCATATTTAAGATTGTGCTGAATATTGAGTTGTATATGAATTTGAGGTATTATGGAGATCCAGAGGGATCCTAGTTGTTGAGATGGATGTGATATATATATAGAAGTGCTTATATTGTGTTTTTAGCAGCAGGGCATGCTCCTTAAATAGAGGAGGTGCTGCCCAATTTTTCTTGTATTGTTTAAGCTATATTAAGCTTATCTGTGTATGCATGCCATATAGTATAGTTTATGGGTTCTTCGTGGTATTGGTAGCATAAGCATCACTCGTACCCTAGGACCGTCATGGCTCCTAAGTTGGGCTGTGACATGTAATTTTGGTAAAAAGAAAGAAGTGAAAATTATTTAGGAACACTGAAAAAGTAACCAATGGCAAAATGGTAAATATAAGGAAGTTTAAGGTGAATAGTGGAAATGGGTTTGTCGGAGTTACAGAATGACTCTGGAATTATTTTTATAAATAAGTATAAATTAAAATAAGCCTGTTGACTCCCCACTTTGAATTCCAAATTTGACAAAATTGCTAGAATAAATTACAGAAGAATTTAGACCAAAGTGTGACACATGAAAGTTGGAGGAATTAGTTGTAATTTGTCAATATGATTTTTCTATATATTAAAACACTTAGACAAAAATTGCATCTTCTTCTTCTTTGTTCATTAAGGTCGAACCACTTCTCCCACTTCAATCTTCAATTCTTCTTCATTTCTTCATCAAATTCCTTAGAAAAATTCATAGAAAAATTGAGCCTAAACCTAGTTCTATCTAATTCCATCATCACTTTGTAGGAAAAGCTATAGAAATCAAGGATTGGAATTCATCCATTCGGTCACTTCACTCCATTTAGGTAAGGATGTGTTTTGTTCAATCTTTTGGTTTAATTAGATGTTATTTAAGTTGAATTAGATAGGTTTTTAGTTAGATTGCATCAATTGATGCAAATTGTTAGAAATCCCTAAATTCCTAAACCTAATGGAAGTTGTGTAACTTAGTTATTTGAATTAGTATTAGTTTTTGTTAATTGATGTTAGAATTAGTCAATTGGAGGTAAGTAGACAACTAAATGATGGTTTGTTTGATGTAGAACTCAATTTGTGACAAAGGTGTGGCTATAGGGTCCATTGGTGATTTTAGGTGGAAAGCTATTTTCCAAAGCTATTTGGAAGCTTAGGTGAGTCTATTTTGCATCCTTTAACATGTCTATTAAGTTAAAATTGAAATTGGAAACCTTGTGTGAAAGTCCACCTTTGGCTGAACCTAATGTACTATTCATGCCCTTTGATTTTGTTTGATTTTTGCCTTGTTTTCCATAGCCAATTTGAGCCATTTTGATGTTGTTTGATATTGTTTCTTTGATACCTATATGATTATTGCCAATGTAGCTTGTTATTGATTGAATTGGGCAAGTCAATTTTGCACCCTAACCTAACCTATTGGCTTTCCATTGTATGCCCACCATGTGTTTGATGAAATGCCTAGTTCATTTTGTCTTAGGCCTATTGTTTGCATTCCATAGGCCTACCATTTGAATGCCATTGTCTCCAACGACGTTGGTATGCCAATTGGCCTACCGTTTTCTATCGCCGAGCCAACTTTTGTTCCATGTCTTTCTTAATTGCCAAACCATTTGTCATTAGTTATATGTTACCTATAGCATTGCCATTGATCTTATTGATAATTGAATTGACTGATATTGAGCTTATTGATATGGAGGATTCCATTATTGCATGATGGTATCCATTGAAATATTTCTTCTTTCTATTGATCCTAATGTGGCTTGACAGAGCTACCGATCCGACAGGATAGTGGGGAAATACTGTCGGCGATGTGCACATTGTATTACTGATGACCTAGCTAGGAGGGATTATGATCCTGGCCATAAGACTTGATCAGTCTTATGCTCACTGATATTGATATGCTATTGGAGACCTATATGTTCACATATGGTCCATACTGGTTACTGGAGATTGTATGATTTCATACAGTCCATCCCTTTATCTGTCTTTCCATATGTTACCGAGCCTGTGTTTTATTCCTTGGCTATTTTGTAACCTGATATTGATTCTGTTTACTGTATCTTACTTATTGGTACCATTGCCCTTTATCACCTACTGTTTATTTGATGATGCATATAGATTCACTGAGTATCTTATATATTCACCTTTTCCTTGTTTACCCATTTCAGGAGAGGAGTATAGTGCAAAATCCTATCGTCTGTCATCCGGAGATTTCTGCCAGCATTACTGATGCATATATATTCTGCTTTGTATTATTTTGATGTTCATAATCTAGTTGCTCCATGGGGTATGTATGGGTTAGCTAGGAAATGAACATGTATATATGATATTTGATGATATATGAGTTACATAATGTTTATATGATATGATATATGGATTGTTACAGCCAATTGCAGAAATTTATAGAATAAATTACAGAATGGATGGTAACCAACTAAAATGGATAATATATTGTGGTTTATGGATTGTACATGTGATACTGGGTTCTACGGGTGCCGGTCGCCATTGGCATCTCCCGTGCCCTAGGACTATCGCGATCCAAAAATGGGTCGTGATAGAGGAGGTATCAGAGCTCTAGGTTACAAGCATTGAAACTTAGGTTACAGATGAATAGTACCAGAATTACAGAGGAATAGTGACTAAGTACAAAATGGGGTAGAATTAAGTATACCATGGAGCATAGCTGTAATTTATTATGTCTATTTTGTTTAGATTCAACCTCAGGTATGGGGAGTGAAATACCTTATTTTAAGTTGTTCTATCATTTAAAAATAGTTATGGGTCATTTCTGGATCTCAGACAACGGATTTCCAAAATTGCCACCAAAGTTGCCTTTATTTATAATTTTTCCATTACTCTTATTTTCAGTGTTCCAAAATATTTTTTAACTCTTTCTTTTCACCATAATTTCACAGAAAATTAACTCATTTCATCCCCCTAAGTCTGGGTAAAAAATTCTTAAATTAGCCAGATTGTTATTTTTCCGGCAGTGTTCTCGACACCGAGGATTTCCGAAAAAGCATTTCATTTGCATTCTAACTATGTCTCTAAAATTATTTCCCATCATTTCAATATTTTCAAACCATAAACTGAGAATTAAATCATGCATATAAGATGGGGCTTCCTAGGGTATTACATTTTACCCCCCTTCAATAAAATTTGTCCTCAAATTTTCTCATCCAATACTGTAAACATCAATATATATACTTCAAACAGTCTCCAATTATCTTTGTAAATATTTTCTCTATATCACTAATCATCTTACTTTGACTAATGTGTCAAATTCCATAGTCTTTTTATCTTTTGCGCTATTCCATAATTTTCATATCATTTCTTATCAGTATACGATTTATAATCCGTAAACAATTGTGTGAACACTCATTTTTTCACCCTCGGACTCATACCAACCTGAACGACATTCTCCGGAACCAAACCTGCCCTCAGACAGACTCAGAGCGGCCTCAGAATGGAGTCTGGGCACTGGTACCGCCCTCCAGGCTTGGCATTGCCGCCAGAGAGGGGTGGCGGCCTCTGGGCAGCAACCGCCGTGCCTAGGGGCAACAACGTGGCTTTTTGCCGCGGCAGCCGCCCTTCTTCAGTCTCTGTGCCCCAAGGCACCATGGCGGCACCACCACCCCCCTTTGGCGGTGACAACTTCTCTTGCCGGTGGTAGCGACATTCTGCACCTATTTTCCTCTGAATCCCACATTGAAAAATGATGGGATTCGACCCCCTAAGCTCCTATTATAAATAGAGAGCCTCCCCCCACCTTCCAAGACACACAGTGACACACAGAAACTCAAAAAAGACTCACGGAAACAAGGAAAAGAAGACAAGAAATCATTTACATTATTAGATTTCATCTTTTTCCTCTCCAAGTCATATTTTCTTCTTTCTTTAGCTCTCTTTAAATTTAAAGAGTTGCTATTAGGGGCGTATTGAGCCTCTCTATTGAATATTTCTTCGAAGCAAGGTCCCTCTACCGGTTTGTTTTCTTAAGAGCTAAGAAGGCATCTCGATCCATTTCCTCGGGCATCGTCTGATCCAAGGTGGAACTCCGGTCTGGAAGAGCACTCCGTCCGCCAGCATCCCTAAAAGCTAGGGAAAAGGTATCGTTTCCTAACTCATCTTCTTTATTTTGGTAAAACATTAAAATAAAGAATCAAAACATGATAAATTGGGCATAAAATCAACCCTCCTTTGCGAGAAGGAAGAACTACATGGGTTTTGATTCCCATTCGACGGGATACGCAGGCAAGCTGTATAAAAGCTTCAAATCCAAAAAAGACAAAAACCATCTCTTTTCCCTTGATTATTCGCTTAATTTTGTTTGTTGAATATATTATTTGGGGAATGTGTGATCAACCTAGAACCCATAAGGGCTAGAGTTGATATCTCCTATTTTTGAGGTTTTGAGATGTAATAATTTACTTTTATTGCTTTATTTTAATTGCTTTACTTGATTACATTTCAATTGTTCATCCACTTATTTACTTGCTCATGCATCTTACATGTCATTCCTTAATTGCTCATGAAAATCATTTTAAATCAAGGTTAAAATTAGAATCCAAGTTCACCCGAAAACCTAGTCCCCGAATCCTCTTTGGTTTCAAGGACTAGTGCACTTTTTCCTTTGGGATAAAATTATAGTCAAAATGGGTTTTTACCTTAAATTTTCCCAATAAAAAATAACTTAAGGTGGCGACTTCAAAATTCAAAATCGTTTTCAAACAAAAGGCGCTAAGCTCGTCTCCTCCGTGAGAAATTGTCCCAAAATGAGCACTCTGATGCCCCAACGCCTCTTTTTCTCTCGAAGAGAGCGGGCCTGGATGAGCGGTGCTCGAGCGAGGCCTCACAATTTGATAGTACAATACTTAGACTTTTAATATACTATACCTTAATATTTTCAATCACCTTATCAATATCATTGCATTAATCTTTTATTTTTGTACTTTATCATTTCGACTATTAACTCTTTTTCCATGAATATATTCCCTAAATTTCAATAAATAATAGCTTATTATTTATTTACTTATGTTTTAACTTCAATAATCAAGTAATTATGCCATTATATACACTCTTATTATTCTCTAAGCACTATAACTTTAATTTTGTAACTATCTTTTCACAGTAGTTACACTTTCTAAGTTCACAATATATTACTCATTGTATTTAATCACTATTACACTAATCTTGTCAATAACCTTTCAATACCACTAAGCTATACCTCAATAATTTTATATTTTCACTTTTCATATTCAATCATCATTTACCTTACATATTTGTCATCCACATCACATGTACTCCACTATTCATAATTTTTCATATTTTCATTCAATTCTTCTACTCATTAGTCTTATTGCATATATTCAATTATTAATCAATAACTGTATTCCTTAAATTACAATAATCAATAACTTAATATTAATTTACTTAGGTTTGAACCTCAATAATTAGTTATGTATACTATTATAAGAACTATTAGTATATCATTTACTTCTCATTTTACTTAATTGCTATAATATATATTTATTCTTTCATTACAATCATATTCTTAAACCTTTTCACTATTATATGCCTCAATAGCTTCACATTCTTTATTATTTGGAATCATCTATCATACTTACTCATCACCATAACACTCATTCTATCATCCAATCATTTACAATAACATTATTCTTATTATGCTACCACTTATAACACATATTTAAAGTTGATTCTAACATAATCAATATCAATTGATCATATACTGATTCAATCTGTCCAGTAATCTCTTTTAGTCACTTTCAATTCTCATTCACTTTCAATTTACTATCACTTTTATCAATTTTCAATAAACACTTCTTTCTTTCTTTCTATATATATATATATATATATATATATATATATATATAACTAGAAGATGAAAAACATAATTGATAACACTAATAACTACACTAACAGATGACTTCAAATGACGAGACGGGAATCCTATGCTCCATGGTATACTTGTTAACTCATTGATACATATGACACATATTCAAAACCTTTAGCTTTGATACCACCTCTGTCACGACCCACTTTTGGATCGCGACAATCCTAGGGCATGGGTAGACTTAAGGTTATAGAAAACCCATAGAACCCGTGAACAATCCATTTATCAATCATTCATTCAATATTATCTCATTTATCAACACTTAAATTCCATTTATTACTTATAAATTTTACAGAAAATTTGTCAGAATTTCCTTTGTAATTTTAATACTATTCCAGACCCAAATAGGGTCTCTCAAAAATTACACAGCTTGCATTAAAAATTATTTTTACACTCTTAATAATTTGCCATCCTTATACCCTCAACTTCACAGACCAATAATCACACATGTCACTTCTAAATTTCTTTTAAAACATGTGAATTTCATTTTATTATATTTCAGTATCACTGTCTCTATCACTTCACTGTTATTGTCATTATCAATCATTATATATTACACATTATAATTTTTAATGCCACTGAATTGTCAATTCTTTCAATGTTCATACATCATTATAGTATCCAATCATCTAATTATACTCAGTACCATGGAGTTTTATGAGTGGACACTTATAATATTTAGTGAATAATATTCTACCTTGATGTACTTGACATTCCAAGTCGGAAAAGGAATTGACTTGGAATCAGCTTTCTCTATCTCATCCCTGCAAAAATTATAAACCACAATTTGGTGAGTATAAAATACTCAGTGAGTATGCATACATCATTATATATGAGATATAAGCATATGATAATAAAAGATATCAACGGTAAGCAATAAGATATAAGTTTGGAATCAATGAACAGATAAACAATACTCGTGTCATGTAGATAAGACAGATAAAGGGCCCTGAAACACGTAGACTATGTGTAATCACACAGTAGATCTCATATCAAGTAAACATAAGACTAATCAGGTCTTACGGCCAGGACCAATAACCTTTCCCAGCTAGGGCATCAGTAAACAATGTGCACATTACCAACAGTATGTACCCACTACCTTGTCAGAGAGGCAGCTCTGTCAAATCCACATGTAAATAGGCTAATGGAAATCAATAACAATATCAAGTATGCATTAAGAATATTTTAGTATAATGGCTTTCAATACACGGGTTTACTTATCAATCAGTACACAAAAGGCATTTCAATATCAATAGCAATCAATGAATATGGCTAAATTTCAATCTTTTGGAAGATCAAAGAATGATCAACAATAACAAGTGGCATTTAATCAAGAAGAAAACATACTCATTGGGTCAACAAATTAAAACATGAGTATGCATAATGATGTATACATTACTCACCTTAGCTTATAACTTGAATATTTCCTTTTCCCTTTATCCTTGATTCTTTGCCTTATCTCTTTTGGTACCCATCACATCTCTTATTCATTCTTGACTCTACATATCCAATTAATTTCCATTTAGATACTATTTAATATAAACTTACATTACTTATACTTATATTAAAGAAAATTCCTCAAATTTCTAAGTTACTAGGATTTTTCTGTGCAAAATCCTTTACTGGCAGCCTGTATTCCATTACCCATATCTCTCTCTACAATTATCCAATTGGTTCAATTCTTGTTCTTAATTAAACTTAACATATGAGGTTTTAACATATCAAATTTCACATTAAAATAATTACTAAACAATTTATGGTGTTAATTTAAACTTAAGCTTATAACCAGCCCTAATACCCTGCATTCCGCCTGAAATCCTATTCTGGCAGATTCTGTTCTTTTGCTAATAACTCAATCCATACTTAACCAATTACTATAATTCCTTTTCCTATTTAAAATAGACACATAAAATTATAATATATCTAAATTTCAGAATTTTTAGATCACTTTACAATTATTAGTGAATTTTCAAATTCAAATTACTATCCTGAAATCTCTATCCAGACATACCTAGTTTCTATGCCTATAATTAATTTCATACTTATCCAATTACAAAAAAATTTTATAGAAATTTATATAACATATAAATGAACATTTTTTATTTTTAATGCTTTCACTAATTCAAACTTTAAGGTCCTTATATTAATAGAATTCTATAATCTATGTTCTGTTAAACAATCATTCCAGACAGTCTACACTTATGACCTAATATCTCATAAAACACAATTACAATTGCAAAACCCTTTTACAAACGTATATATAAGACATAAATGAACACTTTTTATCTTGAAAATCTTTTCTAATTCTATCTCTATCATTATATATAATAAAAATACAGTAGCATTTTTCTATAACCCTAATTCCAGGCCAATCACAGTTTTTACTCAATAACTCTTTCTTCACTTCGAATTTCACAAATTCCTTTACAGAAGTATAATTAAAATATTTATCTACAACTTTCATGTTTTAACTACCCTCAAATTCAGTCTTTAAAATTTCAAAATATTAACTATAAATTACTGCCTTAAAACAGAATTCAGAAACTATATAAACCCTAACTCATTCTTTACATTTTTAGCTTAATTACCTCAATTATTTGCCAAATCATGCTATAGAACTCTTAAATAAAATTAAAAATAATAAGTTTAGAATCATTATCTTAGATTAAATTCTTAAATTCCATCTTCTTTCTTATTTCATAAAGCTTGAATACAAATTTCCTTTCTTCCCTCATCTTCCTTCTTCAATTTCCTAGCCATTTTTGGTTGATTTCTATGGAAAGGTTGGAAGACTTATTTCTATGGTGTTTTCTCCCCTCCATTGGTTCGGTTCTCCTATCCAAAAATACAGCCAACACTTATCTTTATCATCTTTTATATACATTAAAAGCCAACAAAAAAAAATTGAAGACAAAAATAAATACAAATTTCTAGATTTGCTTATTTGTCACCTTTCCAATTAATTAATAAATCAATTAATCATTTTCTATCAAAAATTCACATCCACCACCATCATGTCTGGCCATCTATCTTTTTTCTAGAATGGATGGGTCCCACAACTTTGTTTAATTGCACTTTTGGCTTAAAATTTTCCTTATTTGTACTTTTGATCCCAAAACCTTTTGTAATTTATTATGTCTATTCTGTTTAGATTCAGCCTCAGGTGTGGGGGAGTGAAATATCTTATTTTAAGTTATTCTATCATTTAAAAATAGTTTCGGGTCATTTCTAGATCCCAAATAGTGGATTTCCAAAATTGCCCCCAAAGTTGCATTTATTTATAATTTTGCCATTACTCTTATTTTTAGTGTTCCAAAATATTTTTCAACTCTTTATTTTTACCATAATTTCATATAAAATTAACTTATTTCATCCCTCCAAGTCTGGGTAAAAAATTCTTAAATTAGTCAGACTGTTTTTTTCCCGACAGTGTTCTCGACACCGATGATTTCTGAAAAAGTATTTCATTTGCATTCTAACTGTATCTCTAAAATTATTCCCCATCATTTCAATACTTTCAAACCATAAACTGAGAATTAAATCATGCATATAAGATGGGGCTTCCTAAGGTATTGCACTAAGGGTAGCCTTGGGATCTTTTTCAGACCTTCTTAAGATTGCCTTAGGATGCCTTCCTAAAGGTAGCCTTAGGAATTTTATCAGACCTTCCTAAGATATCCTTAGGATACCTCCATAAAGGTAGCCTTCGAAGCTTTATTAGACCTTCCTAAGATAGCCTTAAGATATCTCCTTAAGGGCAGCCTTAGGAGCTTTTCAGATCTTCATAGGATAGCCTTAGGATTTCTTTACCCAATTTGATCATGGTAGTCTGTGTTCATTATCATCATCATTACTTTTCAAGAAAAGTAATCATGATGAGGGGCAGCTGTGAACACATAATTTTGCGCCCCTAATTCTATTCGGGACCGTGCAAGACTGATTGACGTCAACTCGGGTTCAAATCGACTCCAAAATGACCGATCAGAGTAAGAACTAAGTTAGAGGCAATGCCAAGGGTTGACACCAACACAAAAGTAGGCTGGCAGCAGCGCCAAAGAAGGCTGGCAGCAATCCCAAAGAATGCTGCCAGCAATTCTAAATAAGGCGAGTGGGAGCGCCAAAGAAGGCTGGCAGTGCCACCAAGCCTCTTTAACGGATCTGCCAAAGCTTCTTGGCGGTAGCCACCAATAGCACTAGTGGCGGGTGCTGCCACCAAGCCTCTGTAGTGGCTCCGCGAAGAGGCTCTGACGACAACTCCATTTCCCATATTGAATTTTGTCCATGTGTGTTTCCTAGCCTTTCCCTTATGAATATAAGGTCCTACAACCTTCAAAATTCTCACTAGAACAATTAGATGGATTTTTCTCTAGCTGACTCTCCCTTCTCCCTCCAAAATCAATTTTCTTTAACATAAATGGTTCACTTTTTTTTTTTTTTTTTTTTTTTTAATTTCAAACCGATTTCTTCAACTCTCTTTGAATTGGAGGAATATAAGACCATAAATGTGAACTTAATTTGACTAGATAATTTGGACTAATTTTATTACCCTAACGAAAAGTGAAAGTCTGATCCTAAAGAACTCTAAGACGCCCTTCGCCTAAGTTGCGAAGCAAGATATTATGTTCTAAACTCATTCTTTTTTTATTCTTTGCATTGCATATTGCATCTCTCTTCTTCTATCTTTCTTTAAATTTGGTAAAGCATCAATTAAAGAACTAAAACATGATAAAATGGAAGAGGTAAAATCAGACTTTCTTAAAATCATACTTAACCCCTTTGCAAAAATGTAGAACTGCATGAGTTTTGATTCACATTCAAAGGGATACGCATGCAACTTGTTTCATAGCTTCAAATCCAAAAACACTAAAAACTTCCTTTTCTTAATTTATTTTGTATTTGATTTTATGTTATTTTGGGGAATGTGTGGTCAACTTAGAACCCATATGGGCTAAAGTTGACATCCCCTATTTTTTGGGTTTTGATGTAATATTTAATTTTCTTTACTTACTTTTGCTTTTTTACTTTATTATTTATGTTATAAATATTCTAAATTACTTGTTCATTATGCCTCATTCATATTAAAATGCCACTCTTATAGCTTGCCCATAAAAAAAATATCTTTTTCATATTTCATAAGTTAATAAAAGAACCAAATTTGAGTTAGTTAAAACCAAAAACCTAGTCCCCGATCTTAGTCCCGGTTAGAAGATCTAGTGATTTTATATTTGGGTTAATTGGAGACAAAATTTAGGTTTTCCTTTCTTTTCCTTAAAAATAAAGGTGGAGACTCTACAAAAAGTTAAAGAATTGATTTGCTAATGCAAGGCAAAAGTTATTTTTATTGTGTGGTAAATCACCCAAATAAGCATTTCAGTGCTCGGACGAGCCCTCACACTAGGATCTCTAGATAAGGTGGCCTAGTACTTAACTAGGGATAAAATTGCCACTCATTTCCTAGAGGAAGGAAATGAACTGCATTTGTTATCTTGATTACACCTTTAACCGAGTGGCAATTCATTTCTTCGATTTGGATAATCCTTAATGATCTACATTAGGTTAGAATCTGAACTATTACTACAAAAGACACCACATATGGTGTAGACACTTCCTCTTGCTCCTCTTCATCTTCATTTTCTTGCTTGTAGGATGTATCTTATAAAATAATACCTTTTCGTACATCACCTATCACTCTTTCACCATCTACCACTTCATTTTTTACTGAATCACTCATCCTTATGACAATAGCCTTAAAATGTTCTATTAGATTCCCTTTAGTTTGACTAGGCAAATTACCTTGGACTCTTTCATTTAAGGAACTAGCCAATTGTCCTATTTGCATTTTCATATTTTTACATTGGCTAAACAATTCGTAACATCATAGCTAGTACCGCTTAAGTAGTAAGTGGGAAAGTAATCCCACATCGATAGTATATAAGAAATTGAAATGATTTATTGTAATACCCTAGAAGAATGCTACAATAATTAAGTGAATTTCCTAAGTATCGGGTCGATAACGCCAACGATAGTTAGGAATTTTGGTAAATTTATACAACATCTTAAATTAGTTAATTTTTCACAGATTTTTGTATAATGGGTGATTAAGAATAATTATAGTTAATTATATGAAGAAAGTATGGAAAAAGTATTAAATATGTTGAAAAATTAACATAATGGCAAAATCGTAAATAAGTGGAACTTCAGGGGTATTTTGAAAAATCCACTGTCCATGTTCCAGAATGGCTCTGAAACCATTTTTATAATAATCTACAGATAAAAATAAGGCATTTCAGTTCCCACTTACTTGATTCTCAACAGATTAGACATAATAAATTATAGAAGAAAGTGGGATCAAAGTCTAATTATTTGATAGTTTAAGAACCAAAATACAATTTGCCCATTTTGCTTACTATATAAGCATGCCTTAGAGATTTTTTTTTGCTCATTCTTCTCTTCTCCCTTGCCTTGGCCGAACCATTTCCCTTCACTCTTCCACCATATTTCAAGTTGTTTCTTAAGAAAAACCTAAAGGAAACCTTGAATCAACCTTTGTTCTTCCATTTCTCATTAATATTTCACTTGGAAACCTAAAGGAAATCAAGATTTTTCTTGAAGATGATTTTGGGTATTTCATCCACCAAAGGTAATAAGTTGATTTTTTTGATTAAATTGATGATTTAGATAAGTTACACAAAGAATTGAATGGGTTTAGTGTTCAAATGCATCAATTGATGCATTTGATAGAAAATTCCCAAATTAGAAATTCTAATTCAAAGTTGTTTGATTTGAAACTCTAAATTGATGTAAGTTAATATTTAATTATCTTAGAATATGTTAATTTTAGGCTAATGGATGAATATTTTGTGATTGGTTTGATGCAAAAAATCAAGATTTGGAAGATTGTCATTTTTCCCTCTTATGAAGCTTTACGTTGAAAATTAATTTTTCAAGTCAATTGGAAGAACTAGGTGAGTTTAATATGCATCATTTAACATGTCTGTAGCATTGATTTGATGATTAGAATCCTTCTTTGAAAACTCATGTTTGGTCGAATGGGGTAGTACTATTCATCCCTTTGATTTTGCTTTGTTTTTCTTCATGTTTCCTTAAGTCTATTTAATCCTTTGAATGATGTTTATTGTTGGATATTTGATGCTTGTTGAATAACCTTGATTGTGAGCTTATTATTGGTTATATGGGTGTCATGACCTATTTTCAGATCACGACGGTCCTAGGGCACGAGAGATGCCAATGGCGATCGGCACCCATAGAACCTAGTATCACATGCACAATCTATAATCCACAATATATTATCCATTTTAATTAGTTACCATCCATTTTGTTATTCGGTAATTTATTCTATAATTTACTGCAATTGGCTGTATCAATCCATATGTCATATCGTATAACAATCATACAACTCATATATCATCAAATATCATATATATATATATATATATATATATTCATTTCCTAGCTAACCCATACATACCCCATAGAGCAGCTAGATTATGAACATCAAAATAATAATACAAGTTAGAATATATACATCAGTAATGCTGGCAGAAATCCCTGGATGACAGACGATAGGATTCTATACTGTACTCCTCTCCTAAAATGGGTAAACAAAGAAATGGTGAGTATATAAGATACTCAGTGAATCTATATGCATCAACAAGTAAATGGTAGGTAGATAATGAAACAATGGGATCAATAAGTCAGATACAGTATTCAGAATCAATATCAGATTACATAATAGCCTAGGAAAAAAAATTCAGGCTCGGTATCATATGGAAAGATAGATAAAGGGATGGACTATATGAAATCATACAATCTTCAGTAATTAGTATGGACCATATATGAACATATAGGTCTCTAGTAGCATATCAATATCAATGAGCATAAGACTGATCAGGTCTTATGGCTAGGACCATAACCCCTCCTAGCTAGGGCATCAGTAATACAATGTGCATATTGCCGACAGTATTTTTCCACTACCCTGTCGGGTCGGTAGCTCTGTCAAGCCACATAAGGGTCAATATCAACAAACAACATATCAATGGATACCATTATGTAACAATGGCATCCTCCATATCAATAAGCTCAATATCAATTAATCAATTATCAATAAGATCAATGGCAATGCTATAGGTAACATATAATTAATGACAAAAGGTTTGACAATTAAGAAAGACATGGAACAAAAGTTGGCTCGACGAAAGAAAATGGTAGGCCAATTGGCATGCCAACGTCGCTAGCGATGATGGCATTCAAATGGTAGGACTATGGAATGCAAACAATAGGCCAAAGACAAAATAAGCTAGGCATTTCATTAAACACATAGTGGGCATACAATGGCAAGCCAATAGGTTAGGTTAGGGTGCAAAATTGACTTGCCTAATTCAACCAACAACAGGCCACATTTGCAATTATATATTAGGCTTCAAGCAAACAATATTAAACAACATCAAATGAGGTCAAATTGGCTGTAGAAATCATGAAGAAAACAAGCAAAATATAAGGGCAATGAATTAGTAAACATGATTCAACCACTAAGGTGCTTTCATACAAGGTTTCCAATTCCAATTTTAACATAATAGGCATATCAAAAGATGTATATAAGACTCACCTAAACTTCCAAATAGCCTTGGAGAGCTCAATTCCACCCAAAATCACCAATGGAGCCAAATAGCACACCTTTGTCAAAACCTCACTTCTACACCAAACCAATCATCAATTAGTTACCTATTACCATCCAATTAACATATTCTAACATCAATTAACACTAACTGACACTAATTCAAATATCTAAGTTACACAACTTCCATTAGCTTTAGGAATTTAGGGATTTTTACAAATTTGCATCAATTGATGCAATTAACCTTAAAACCCATTCAATTAAACCTAAATATCATCTAAATAACTAATAAAATCAAACAAAACAACTTTTTACCTCAATATGGAATCCTAGCCGAAATGGAGAGGCTTTCAAATCCTTGATTTCCTTTGCTTTTATCCTACAAATTGATGATGGAATTAGATAGAACTAGGTTTAGGCTCAATTTTTTTATGAATTACTTAAGAAATTTTGTAAGAATTGAAGAAGAAAATGGAGGAAAAAGGGAGAAATGGTGGTTCGGCCACTTCGAAGAAGAAGAAGAAGTTGTCAAATTTTTGCTAAGTGTTGATTATATAGAAAAATCATATTGGCAAATTACAACTAACTCCTCCAACTTTCATATATCACACTTTGGTCCAAAATCTTCTATAATTTATTTTGCCAATTCCGTCAAGAATTGGATTTCAAAGTGGGGAGTCAATGAGCTTATTTTAATTTATACTTATTTATAAAAATAGTTCCAGAGTCATTCTGCAACTCTGACGGACCCATTTCCACTATTCATCTTAAACTTCCATTAATTTATGATTTTGCCATTGGTTCCTTTTTCAGTGTTCCTAAATGACTTTCACTTATTTCTTTTTACCAAAATTACACATGCATTATAGTGATCTTTTACCCCTATATTAACTTCAGAAATTTTTCTATTGATCAGACTGCTAATTTCTCGGCAGTGTTCCCGACACCGCCGCTTTCTAGAAAAGTAACTAATTCGCTTTCTAACTGTGTCTCTAAAATTATTTCTCATCATTTCAAGACTTTTGAACCGCATTCTGAGAATTAAATCATGTATGTGAGTTAGGAATTTATAGGGTATTACATAATGCCATAGTGCTTACTTGAGGTTGTGTTAACCCTGAGAGTTGAGAAAAACTCTTGAACCAAAAGAGGGTAGTATGAATATGTTATGTTTAACATAACCGTCCAATCAACTATGACCAATTTGACCTTAATAGACTCTAAAAGACCTAGCATACCCAATGCAACCCAATCTATATACCTAGAAGGGAGGATATTATGGATGAAATTGAGAATTTCAAACCTTTTCTTTTCCTCATCAATTAAGGAGTGTAGAAGAACATTGTGGTCTAATGGTGGAAGGAGAGGTTGTTGCTGGGCTTGAGGTTGGGATGGTCCACCGACCTTTTCATTTCCTTTATAAAGCCTTGTTGATAGAGGAGGGGGAGGTGGAGACATGGACTTAGTCTCAGAAGAGCCTGATTTAGAAGATTCAAAAGAGGATTAGGTGATTTTAAGCCATTTTGCAGATGGGGTTTTTCTGCCCGTAAGTGTTTTTGTGCATTTTGGAGACATATTTTCTGAGATTAAGTGATGAAATAAATGAAATTTAGTGATTAAGAGATAAGAAATGTGGTTTCTCTCAGAGAAATTGAGAGAAAATAGAAATAGAAAAAAATAGGTTAAGTCAAAATGATAGAAAGGTGCAAGGAAAAATATTTAAAATGTCTCTGTAGCGACCACAATTTATATATAGCTGCTACTACTTAACTATGTAGCAGGTGCTAGTAAACTAAGTAGCAGCTGCTACATAAAATAACAGGAGCTATTAAGAGACGCATAAGATATGATAATAGCGTAGCGACCGTTACCAGTTTTCTAGTGACTGTGATTATGGGAAGAGGGAAAATAATAAATTTTATCTAGATTCGCGAGTGCTAAAGTTTGAGTAGCGGCCATTACTTTGGAGCATGTAAAATGGTACATAAATGCCTAGAGTAGCAGGCATTATAGACAACTGTAGTGAGAGCTACAAATGAAATCATCACAAAAAAATTCAAGTAATCAAGCATCAATTAAACATCAATCATTTTATTTTATCAACCCTACTTCCATCTAACATCCCCAATTCACGTTTAATAAAATTCAAACGCTCCTCATTTAAGGGCTTTATAAAGATGTCCTCAAGTTGATCATTTGAAGCAATGAATTCAAGAGCAAAATTATTGCACAACATATTATCTTTAAGAAAATAATGTCTAATATCAATATGCTTGCTTCTAGAATGTTGAACAAAAGTCTTTTGATAAATTGATAGCACTAGTATTATCACACTTAATAGAAACCTTGTCCAAATGCACACCTAAGTCATAAATTTGTTGTTTCATCCATAATACTTGTGCATAATAACAAGCATCACATATTTGGCTTCCACAGTGGACAAAGTCATTGAATTTTGCTTCTTACTAAACTAATAAAAAAGATAATTTCCTAGGAATTGACAAGTACTTGTAATACCCTAGGAAATCATAACTTATATGCATGATTCAATTCTCAGTATATGGTTTAAAGGAATTGAAATGATGGGGAATAATTTTAGAGACACGGTTAAAAAGTGAATGAATTACTTTTTTGAAAATCGGCGGTGTCGAGAACACTGCCGAAAAATTAGTAGTCCAGTCAACAGATGAATTTATGATTCTGACCAGGGGGTAATAGATCACATAAGTGCATGTGTAATTTTGGTAAAAAGAAAAAGGTGAAAAACATTTAGGAACATTGAAAAAGTAACCAATGGCAAAATCGTAAATAAATGGAACTTCAAGGTGAATAGTGAAAATTGGCCTATCTGGGTTTCAAAATGACTCTGAAACTATTTTTATAAATAAGTATAAATTAAAATAAACCTATTGATTCCCCACTGTAAAATCTAAATCCTCACAGAATTATCAGAATAAATTACAGAAAAATTAGGGTCAAAGTATAATTACTTGGAAACTTAAGGATCAAAATGTAATTAGCCATTATGATTTTTGTATAAAAGCCAACACTTAGAATTTTCTTCATCTTCTTCTTCTTTCTACCAAGTGGCCGAACCACTTCCTTCTTCTTCTCCCATTCCATTTCTTCATTTTCTCACCAAATTTCCTTAAGAAAATTCATAGAAAACTTGAGTTTAGACATTGTTCTTCCAATATCCATCCTTGATTTGCTTGGAAACCTAAAGAAATTCAAGGAAATTGGAAGGGAAAATTTCGGGTAGAATCTCACTTCAAGGTAAGGAATTAATTTGTTCAATTTTATGGTTTATTTAGATGATTTAGGAGTTGAATTGAATGGGTTTTAGGTTAAATTGCATCAATTGTTGCATTTTGATAGAAAATCCTAAATTGCCTAACCTAATTGAAGTTGTATGAATGAGCTATGTTAATTAGTGTTAGTTTTTGTTAATTGATCTTAGAATATGTTAATTGGAGGCCATTAGGTAACTAATTGATGGTTATTTTGGTGTAAAAAATCAAGTTTGTACAAGTTGTGCATTTTGCCTCCGTTGAAGTAATTGGGTGGAAATCAATTTTCCAAGGCATTTGGAAGCATTAGGTGAGTTCTATATGCATCAAATTGCATGTCCTAAGCATTGGAATATTGATTGGAATTCATATGATTGAACCCCATTTTAGCCGAACCTATAGTTACTATTCATTACTTTGGTTTTCTTTGATTTTTCCTTTGAAATCCTTAGCCAATTTGATGTCTTTAATGTTGTTTAATATTGTATATTTGTATCCTATTGTGTTTTTGACAATGTGAACTTGTTGTTGGTTGAATTGGGCATGCCAAATTTGTAACAAACCCTAACCAAATGGCTTGCTCTTTTATGCCCACCAAGTGTTTGACAAAATGTCTAGTTGTTTTTGCCTTGGCGCTTTGTAATCCATAGGCCTGCCATTTGAATGCCATCATCGCCAGCGACATTGGCATGCCAATTGGCCTACCAATTTCCTTTTCCAAGCCAACCTTTGTTCCATACCTTTGTTGTTTACCAAACCACTTATCATCGATTGTATAACATATATTACAATGCCATTGATTTGAATGATATTGAGCTTATTGATATGGAAGATACCATTATTGCATAATGGTGTCCATTGATATGTTTCTTTCTTATATTGATCCTAATGTGGCTTGACAGAGCTACCGATCCGATAGGGTAGTAGGAATATACTATCGGCGATGTGCACATTGTATTACTGATGCTCTAGCTGGGAAGGGTTATGGTCTTGGCCATAAGACCTAATCAGTCTTATGCTTATTGATATGGATATTACTAGAGACTGTATGTTCGCATATAGTCCATACTGATGCTACTGAAGACTATATGATTTCATATAGTCCATCCCTTTATCTATCTTTCCATATTATACCGAGCCTATGATATACTTATTGGCTATTCTGTCACCATCTGTATTTGATTCTGTAACTTGTTTACATTGAACTATTGACACCATTGTCCATTTGTTACCCATTATTTTATTAGTGATGCATATAGATTTCACTGAGTATCTTATATACTCACTCTTTGCTTGTTTACCCATTTCAGGAGTGGAGTAGACTGCAGAATCCCATCTTTCGACATCCAGTGGATTTCTGCTCACTGTTGATATATATAAATACTTTAAATTTTATATTTTTAGTGTTCATAATCTAGCTGCTCCATGGAATATGTATGGGTTAGTTAGAATATGAACGTGTATATATGATGATATTTTATGATATATGATGATTTTATGGCATGTTACTATGACTGTTACAACAGCATTAATTTACAGAAAGAATTATAGAATTACAGAATGAATGATAATTAAGTAAAATGAATAATTAATTGATAGTTATAGATTATGTATGTGATACTGGGTTCTAGGGTGCCGGTTGCCATTGGCATCTCCCGCATCCTAGGACCGTCGTGATCCAGAAATGGGTCGCGACAGTACCAAAAGTACTTTTCCTATCCATGCAACTTCTGATATGTAACACCCTAGAATTTTAACACTGTTAGTAGGTAGTTCTTTTAAAGTTAGTTCTAAAATGCTTGAATAAGTACTTCAATCTAATAGATGAAATCTAAAGCAAATCTAAAGAATATTAAACACTGACTAGTGAATAATTATAGAACCAGTATAATGCTAAATAATGTTAAAAGAAAAGAATAAAAAAGTGAAAAGAATGATGAAAAACTATAGAATAACAAAATAATAAATAAGTGGAAAAACAGGGGCAATTTAGGAAACAAACTGTCTGAAACCTAGAATCCAACCAAAGGTAGTATTAAATGAAATAACAGCTAAAAATAAGTCTAAATACTTCCCACACTGATATTAAAACTAAATATAATTTACAAAAAAACTAGAGGGTAAAAAGTATAAATATCAAAAGTTTTAGGGTAAAATTGCAATTATTGAAAACTTCCACCTATATAAATAACACTTAGCCAAATTTTCCATCATATTTCTTCTTTTTTCTCTTCTCCCTTCCTTGGCTAAACACACCTAGCCATTTCTCCCACCTATTTCATGCAAATTTTTCAAAGGAAATCTATAGAAAACTTGAAATCCAACCTAAACTAACCTAATTTCATACCAATTTCACTAAAGAAATCAAAAGAATTTCAAGACTACATCAATTGGGGATTTTGACCTATACATCATAACAAGATAACTTGATGTTTTCTTTATCCTTTTAAGTTAATTAGATATTTTAGATGATGAATGAGAAGATTTTACCAACCAATTACATATATATGTTTAAATTGATAGAAAACCCTAAATATAAACCCTAATATGAATATGTAAAACACCAAACCCTAAATTAATCATCTATAATCCATAATTAGGTTAGAATATATTTAATTGTATCTATTAGAAGGTAAATTGGTGGTAATTTTGATATAGATATCAAAGGACATAATTGCTCTTTTTGCCTCCTTTAATTGTTCTTAGTGTTTGGAAGCTTAACTGTGCAATTGGTTGGCATAGGTGAGTTACTTATACATCATATTACATGTAAAAATTACAAATTTGAATTATGGAAACAATTTGTGAAATTAGTTGTTTTGGCCGAACCATTTTCAGCCATTTCTTTTAAAATTTTTTAAAATTTTCTTTCGTTTCCTTTATGTTTCAAGCCTGTCTTGATTCATTTGGATTAGTTTGTTGATGGATTTGAGTTGCCTATCAAATTGCCTACATTGTGAACTTGTTGGTTGATATTTGGGTCATATTAAAATTACACCAAAACCTAACAAAAATTTTATTTGAAAGTTACACACCAAGTGTTTGTCAAAATGCCTCAATGAACTCTTCATTAACCTACCAAGCCAATGCCATCATCGCCAGCAATGTTGGCTAGCCAATTAGCCAGCGTAACTGAAATTGGTTGACCTCTTTTATATCCAACCCATACTTGATTGCCATATCTATTGTGATACCCATTATTGATATCGTTGCTTATATATAAGCCAATGTGAACAATGATCGAACCATGAATAAGTTTTATGTTAATTGATATATTACTTGTATACTTTCCATTTTTATAACTTCATTGATATTGGAAATGTCACGACCCGCTTTTGGGCGGCGACGATCCTAGGGTACCGGTAGACTTAAGGTCACTGAAAACCCGTAGAACCCATGAACAGTCCATTTATCAGTCATTCAATCAATATTTATTCATTAATCAATACTTAAATCTCATTTATTACTTATAAATTTTATAGAAATTTTGCTAGAGTCCCCTTTATAATTTTAATACTATTCCAGATCCAAAACCGAGTCTTTCATAAATTACACAGCCTGCACTAAAATTATTTTTGCACATCCAATAATTTTCCATCCTTATACCCTCAAATTCACAGATTAATAATCATACATGATACTTCTAAATCTTTTTCAAAATATATGAATTTCATTTTTATCATATTTCAATATCACTGTCTTTATTACTTTATTATCATTGACATTTTCAATCATTATGCATTGCACATTATATTTTGAATGTCACTGTAACATTAAATATTTCACTGTTCATACAACATTATAGTACTTAATCATCTAATTACACATAGTACCAAGGAGCTCTATGAGTTGACACATATAACCTTTAGAGAATAATATTCTACCTTGATGTATTGACATCCCAAGTCGGAAAAGAAATTGACTTGGAATCAACCTTCACTATCTCATTCCTGTAAAAATTATAAACCACAATAGGGTGAGTATAAAAATACTCAGTGAGTATGCATACATCATTATATATGAGATATAAGCATATGATAATAAAAGATATCAACGGTAAGCAATAAGATATAAGTTTGGAATCAATGAACAGTTAATCAATACTCGTATCATGTAGATAAGACAGATAAAGGGATGGACTATATGTAAACATACACTCTCCAATAATATTAGTATGGACTATATGCAAATATACAGTCTCCAATAGTATCAGTATCACATCAGTATCAGTAAGCATAAGGCTGATCAGACCCTATGGCTATGACCATAACCCCTTCCAGCTAGGGCATCAGTAATACAATGTGCACATCACCGACAGTATTTTCCCACTACCCTATCGGAAAGGCAGCTCTGTCAATCCATATGTAAATAGGCCAATGGAAATCAATAACAATATTCAGTATTCATTAGGAACATTATGGTACAATATCTTTTGATCGATACACATGGGTTTACTTGTCAATCAATACACAAAAGGCATTTCAATATCAGTAGCAATCAATGAATATGGATAAATTTCAATCTTTAGGTAGATCAATGAATGATCAACAATAACAAAGTGGCATTTAATCAAGAAGGAACATACTCATTGGGTCAACATCAAAACATGGGTATGCATAATGATGTATATATTACTCACCTCATAGAGCACTTTCTATAGCACTTTACTTATTCCTTCCGTTTCCAAGTCCATTTCCTTAGTTCATTGCTCACACTTATAGTACTCATCACTGTCTTTCATTCATTCTTGACTCTACATATTCAATTAATTTCCATTTAGATACTATTTAACATAAAATTACATTACTTATATTAAAGAAAATTTCTTAAATTTCCAAATTACTAGGGTTTTCCGTGTAAAATTCTTTACTGGCAGCCTGTGTTTCATTACACATATCTCTGTATACAATTATCCAATTGCTTCAATTATTATTCCTAATTAAACTTAACATATAATTCTCTAACATATCCAAATTTCACATTAAAATCATTATTACACAATTTATAGTGTTAATTTAAACTTAGTCCTATAACCAGCCCTGCTACCCTGCATTCTGCCTGTAATCCTATTCTGGCATATTCTGTTCCTTTGCTAATAACTCAATCAATACTTTACCAATTACTTAAATTTCTCTTCCTATTGAAAATATACACATAAAATTATCAAATTTTAGAATTTTTGGATTACTGAATAATTATTATTGAATTTCCAAATTTAAGCTACTGCCCTGAAATCTTTATCTAGACATACCCTATTTCCATGCCTATAATTAATTTCGTACTCATAAAATCACAAAACCATTTTACAGTCATTTAGATAACACATAAATGATCATCTTTCATGTTTTATACGTTCTCAAATTCTGAATTTAAGATCCTCATATCTATAGAAACCTGTAACATATATTCTGTTAAACAGTCATTCTGGGTAGTCTATACTTATGACTCAATATTTCATAAAGCACAAATCCAATTGAAAAACCCTTTTACAGTATTATATATAAGACATAAATGAACACGTTTTATTTTGAATACTTCTTCTAATTCTGTCTCTAATGGTATGCGCAATAAAAACACAATAGCATTTTTTAGAAAACCTAATTCCAGGTCAGTCATAGTTTTTACTCAATAATTCTTCCCTCATTTAGAATTTCACAAATTCCTTTAACTGAAGTCTAATTAACATATTTATCTACAACTTTTATGTTTTAACCATCTTCAAATTCAATCATTAAAATTTTGGAATAATAGCCAAAATTTACTATCTCAAAACAGAATTCAGAAACTATATAAACCCCTCATTCATTACATTTTTAACTTAATCACTATAATTATTTGCCAAATCAAACCTTAGAACTCTTAAATATAATTAAAAATGATAAGTTTAGAATCATTATCTTAGATTAAATTCATAAATTCCATCTTCTTTCTTCCTCCATAAAGCTTGAATAAAAATTTCCTTTCTTCCCTCATATTCCTTCTTCAATTTCCTAACTATTTTTGGTTGAATCTTTGGAAAAATTGGAAGACTTATTTCTTTGACTTTTTCTCCCCTCCATGGTTCGTTCACCACCTTCTCATTTCCTATTTCCCTTCTCTTCTTCTATGTACAAAGCCAACTAAAACAAATTGGAGATAAAATTGATAGAATTTTCTAGAATTAGGTGATTTGTCACCTATTCACTTAAGTAATAAAACAATTAATCATTTTTTATCAAAAAAAAATCTTATTTGAAGTTGTTCTATCATTTAAAAATAGTTATGGGTTATTTCTAGATCTCAGACAGTGGATTTCCAAAATTACCTCCAAAGTTGCCTTTATTTATAATTTTGCCATCATTCTTATTTTCACTGTTCCAAAATATTTTTCAACTCTTTCTTTTCACCATAATTTCACATAAAATTAACTTATTTAATCCCCCAAGTTTGGGTCAAAAAATCTTAAATTAGCCGGACTGCTATTTTTCCTACAGTGTTCTTGACACCGATGATTTCCGAAAAAGTATTGTATTTGCTTTCTAATTGTGTCTCTAAAATTCTTTCCAATCATTTAAATGCTTTTAAACAATAAGCTGAGAATCAATTCATGCATACAAGATGGAGCTTCCTAGGGTATTACATTCTACCCCCTTCAATAAAATTTGTCCTTGAATTTTTCTCATCCAATATTGTAAACATCGATATATATATATCAAACAGTCTTCAATCATCTTTGTAAATATTTTCTCGATATCACTTATCATCTTACTTAGACTAATATGTCAAATTCCATAGTCTTCTTATCATCTGAGCTATTTCATAATTCTCTATAATATCCTAGAAAGTTATAACTCACATGCATGAATTAATTCTTAGAATGTGGTTCATTAGTCTTGAAATGATGAAAAATAATTTTAGAGACACAGTTAGAAAGTGAACTTGAAACTTTTCCAGAAAGCGGAGGTGCCGGGAACACTGCCGAGAAATTAACAGTATGGTCAACGGAAGAATTTCTGAAGTTGATCTGGGGGTAAAAGATCATCATAATTTATGATTAATTTTGGTAAAAAGAAAGAAGTGAAAATCATTTAGGAACACTGAAAAAATAATTAATGGCAAAATGGTAATTTTAAGGAAGTTAAAGGTGAATAGTGGAAATTGATCGGTCGGGGTTACAGAATGACTCTGAAACTATTTTTATAAATAAGTATAAATTAAAATAAGCTTATTGACTCTCCACTCTGATATCTAATTCCAGACAGAATTGAGAAAATAAATTACAGAAGATTTTGGACCAAAGTGTAATGGATGAAAGTTTAGGGAGTTAGTTATAATTGTGCATATGGAATTTTATATTTATTTTTCACTTAAGCATTTTTGTTCTTCATTCTTCTTCTTTTCCCTTTGTTGCTGAAACCATTTTCTTGCTTTCTTCCATTGATTCTTCATCATTTCATATAAATTTCTAAGGAAAATTTATAGAAAAATAGAAAATCAACCTAGCTTAATCTATTTCCATTCTTAATTTGTAGAAAACAACTAAGGATTTCAAGGAAAAACTCAAGGGAGATTTCGACCATTTGTCCAACTTGAGGTAAGAAGTTTATTTGTTGAGTTTAATTGATTATTTAGATGTTATTTAGGTTGAATTAGATGGGTTTGAAGTCAATTTGTATTAATTGATGCTATTGAATGGAAATTCCTAATTAGGTTACTTAAATTGAAGTTGTATGAAATGAGTTTATGACTTAATGTTTGTATTGGTTAATTGATGTTAGAATTAGTTAATTGGATGTGAATGGATAAGTAATTGATGGTTTATTTGATGTAGAATTGCATTTGGAATCAAAGTGATATATATAGGCTATTTGGAGGATTCGGTTGAATTA
>CANXYC011113956.1:0-21564 GCA_948193065.1 Aleurites moluccanus | reverse complement strand
TCTTGGGGGTAAAATATGACCATAATTTATGTGTAATTTTGGTAAAAATAAAGAAGTGAAAATCATTTAGGAACACTGAAAAGTGAACAATGGCATTTTGGTAAATAAAGGGTAATTCAAGGTGAATAGTGGAAATGGGTCGGTCGGAGTTACAGAATGACTCCATAACTATTTTTATAAATAAGAATAAATTAAAATAAGCCTATTCACTTTTCACACTGATATCAAAATCTTAACAGAACTTTCAGAATAAATTTCAGAAGATTTAAGGGTCAAAGTGTAAAGGTTGAAACTTGGAAGGTTTAGTTGTAATTTTACATATTTTTTTTGTCTTATTATGTCTTCATTTTCCCATGGGTTCTTCTTCTTCCTCTTCATTTTCATTTCATTTGGCCGTTCACCATTTTTTTCTCTTTTCCAAACTTCAATTTTCATTTTCTTTATAGATTTCTTTAGAAAATTAATGGAAATATACTAAATCAAGGTTGCTAAACTCAAATCTACCACTAATTTGAAGGAAGGAGCAAAGGATTGGGAGGCCATTCATCAAAGGAATTTCAGCCATGAAGGATTATTTAGGTAAAGTTTTTAGTTTGTTTAGTTTGATTAATGTTTTAGTGATTATTTAAGTTGAATTGAATGGGTAATTAGTTTGATTGCATTAGATTATCCAAAATTGAATGAATTTGTCATTTGAAGCTTGAAATTGAAGTTGTAAGATTGAATGTATTGAATTAGTGTTAGGAGTTACTAATTGATATTAGAAATGATCAATTGGATATGAATGAACAACTAATTGATGATTAATTTGATGTGGAATTGTAGATTGTGGAAGTTGAGTTTTCAAAATAGCCAAATTTAGGGATTTTGGTGAAATTGGTGAAATTGGCTATTGCATTGGCTATTGGAAGGTTTAGGTGAGTTTACATTACATCAATTATCATGTTTGAATCATTAAATTGTTGAATTGAATCCAATTGTACAAAACCCTAAGGTGGCCGAACCATGTGCCCTAATTTTTGCCTATGTGTTTGTTTGATTTTCCTTGATTTTTCTTTGCCAATTTGACCCTAATTTAATGTTATTTAGTCTTGTTTATTGATACCTTGGTGTTGTTGGACAATGTACCTTGTTATTGTTTGAATAGGCAAGCCAATTTTGCTCTGAACCCTAACCTATTGGCTTGCCATTGTATGTCACCTTATGTTTAATAATTTGCCTAGTTTATTTGTCATTGGCTTATTGGTTTGCATGCCATAGGCCTACCAATTGAATACCATTGTCGTTAGCGATAATAGTATGTCAATTGACCCACCAATTTCGGCCACCAAACCCTTGTTGTTTCTTGCCTTTTCTTATTATCATACTTGATATTATTGACTGTATGTTGCCTATGACATTGTAATTGAGCTTATTGAATATTGAATTGATTGATACCGAGCCGATTGCTATTTGATTGATTGTTATCCGGATGTCATTGTTGCTTATGGTATCCCTCGTTATCGACCCTAGTATGGTTTGGCAGAACTTCCGATTCGACAGGGGAGTGGGGAAATACTATCGACCTTGTGCACATTGTATATTTGTACCCTAGCTGGGAGGGGTTATGGTCCTGGCCATAGGATCTGATCAGCCTTATGCTCATTGGATACTGGTGACCTTCATGGTCCAGTGATATTGATTGATATGATACTGGTGACCTACATGGTCCAGTGATATCAATTGTTTGGTGACTATTTGATTTCTTTTCATACAGTCCGTCTCATTATCTTCATTTCCATATGTAACCGAGCTTATATATGATATTTCTTTGATTTGCTATACTTTGATAGCCATTATGTATTCTGTTATTCATTGACTTGTACCACTGCCTATTTGTTCCTATTACTTATTGCGATGCATGTAAATTCATTGAGTATCATTCATACTCACCTTTTTGTTTGTTTAACCCTTTCAGGAGAGGCGTAGATTACAGGATCCCATCATCTGTTTCTCTGTGGATTTCCTGCTTCGGATTTCTGATGTATATATCTATTTTGGATTATTGAATTATTATTATTTTGGTGTTCATGATCTAGCTGCTCCACAGGTATGTATTGGGTAGCTAGGAGATGAACATTGTTTATATTTGATATTGATGGTCTATATTGAATATATATAATGCATGATGTATGATATATAATTGTGACAACCAATTGCATTATGGTGACAGAATAACTGACGGGTTAACAGAATGAATAACACGATAATATAATGGATGGTAATTATAATAAATAAATAATATATTGAGGTTGATAGATTGTGTAATGATACTGAGTTCTATGGGTGCCGGTCGCCATTGGCATTTCCCGTGCCCTAGGACCGTCATGATCCGAAAAATCAGGTCATGACAGATATTAAGTTGCAAATGTCTGTTTTGAGAAACAACACCAAATGCATTAGATAATGCATTCCAAACATCAAAGGAAGTGGATAAACCAACAACATAAGAGTAAACTTCCTCAGTTAGAGAAGAGAGTAGCCTAGAATGTAGCATATGATCACTAGTAAACCATGATTCATAAGAAGGATTCAAAATTTCTTAGGGTGGTGTGGCATCCGAAAGAATGATATTTGGTGGAGGAGGAAAACTGCCATCGATAAAGTATGTTAATTTTTAATAATTAAGAAGAGGGATAAATTGAGTTTTCTAGGCTAGGTTATTTTTAGAATTGAGTTTAATAGCAAAAGTGTGGTTTGTAGTAGGTAACAACTGAATAGAATTGGAAATGGGAGAGGAAGCAAAAGATTGAGATGTCGTTTGAGAGATAGATGAGGAAGAAGAAAGGGAAGCCATGATAGGCGCATAAAGAAAAGAATAGATGAACGTGAAAAGGAGAAGAAAACAAAAAAAATAAGAATAGACAATTAGCTCGTGAGAGGTTGTGAGGGCTATGATACCATATTAATGTTTGAAGTTTCTATTGTATATTTTGTAATTGAATTAGTTTACATGATGTTGTCTTATACATATGACAATCATTCACTTATACTAAGATACATGGAAAAGATAAAGATAAGTATAACTACAACTCTTATCAAATGAAGGTAAGCTATATCCGTAATAAGAGACAGTTGTTACTGCCATTTTTTTTTTAATTTAATTGCAACTTCACATGCCCGTGCCTCTTAAAAGGCATGCCTATGTGAAGCTATCCAGGTATTAAAAAAAATAAAAAAAAATCCATAAATATAAATACATATTCTTTTTAACCACAAAACCCTAACTTTCATTTTTTTTTTCTTCTTACCATTTTGTTTTGTAAATTGCAGGTGTTGACCATGGAGACCCAAAGACAGAGAGCTTCCAAGCTAGCAGCCAAATGTCAACACATCACTGCTGATTGAGCAGGAACCTTCTTGCTAACCAGCCAAACATTTGCACCATCCTCATAGTCTAGCAGATTAGCCTCTCCTCCTTCACCAACAACTAGCCAACCACCAGCGCCATCTTCACCGGTAAGAGCACAATATTCATTGCAAGAAGCTCAACTAGTAGCAATGCAGACGGCTTACTCTTCACCGGCCAAGAGACTCACCTTTTCCTTATCCTAAGAAATTCCTTAGGTACAAGATCTTAAAATACCCAAATTTATTAATTATATGCATTAGGAATGGTGTCATCATTTGCTAACAGGGCAATTCCTCCCCAATAATTTTTTTTCTACTCTTAGCAAATTGGGCCTATTAGAAGAATTTCAAAAGGCTTTAAAAAAAATTCCTTTACAAAAATTTGTGAATTTTAGAAATCCTAGTTTTAAGGAACTGACTCTTGAATTTTTTAGTTCCTTGCGAATGGACACATCTAGCACAAAATGTTATTGTATTTGGTAGTATTTTGTTCACTTTATTTGAGAAAAAATATCAAGTTCCTTTAACTGTATTTAATAATATGTTTGGGTTTGAATTTGAGGGGTATGGGTCGATGAGTTATTCATATGATTATGTTGCTAATAATTTTTGGCATGAGATTACCAATTTTGATTCCTTGTATAACCCTAGCCAGTCCAAGTCTACTGCTATTGTTAATCTCTTTTTTGATGGACGGGAACATATTAATGGTGTGGTATTTAAGCAATAATTATTTTTTCTTTGGTATCTAAATGAGAAAAAAATATCAATTTTGGTTATTGATTGGGCTTACATTTAGTTTCAATGGCTAAGAGTGAGTCAAATGCTATTATAATGGGTACTTTTGTTACCCAAATTGTTGAATATTTAGGGATATTTGATTCCTCTTCCACTTCTCTAAAAACCAAAACCTGGTAAGGATCTCCAAGATATGAAAACTTTGCAAAATATGAAAATGGTGGAAAAAATAGGTGAATCCTATTTTTTGATTAATGCTAATCTAGTCCCATAGTCATCCTCTATTCTTAATGTTGTCCATACTAGTTCCTCTATAAATCATTATGATACAGGTACACTAGCTCCTATAAATTTTGAAATAAATTGAGTTTTGTCTATCTTCAATGATTTGATAGAAAAGATGGACCAATTAAATGCCAAATTTATTGCACATAAAGAAAGAGAGAGGGATGAAATAATTTACTTATACAGCCATCTGAAATCTTATTTTGATTTTGTTGGATTTCATCCTCCTCCAGTAAATTGAACAAGAGTTTGTTGTTCAATTTTTTTTTCTTTTATTTGTTTTTGGTTTTCGTTATTTTAATAGTCTTTTTGTTTTCATTAATTTTTAGTTAGCTGGTGTTATTTGGTGTTTTTATTTTGTTTTAATATTTTATTTAGTTCTTTTCCTCCCCATCTTGTTTTTTATTGCCTTGGCGGAATGATTCAATGTGGATTCCATTACTTCCATAGGGACTTATCTTTATCTTTGTCCTTATTTATTCATTTCAATTTTTTTTTTTTAGTTTTTATATTAAGGACAATGTTTTAGATAAGTGTGATAGGAGAAATTTGGATAATGATATAATTTTTAGTTCAAGAAATTTATGGATTAATTTTGGTTGATAATTGAGTCATTATTTTGGAAATATCTTGTGAAATTTCGATTGAATTTTTTGAGCATTATTCTTGCTTAATTACATATTTGTTTGGAAAATTAAATCAATTTGGTATCTAGTTTAGTTGCTTATTTTTTAATTCTTGAATTATGATTTTTCTTTAGGAGCTAATCCTAAACAAAGTTTAAGTAAAGAGGATAGTTAAAAAAAATACAAATAAATAAATAAAAGTAAAATACTCTTATGTTTTGAATTGTGTAACAAATGGGAGTGTGCATGAGCCCCATTTGTGATTTTACAAAAAGTGTCACTTCAAAATATGAGTATCTAGTTTTGTTGGTTCTAACTTGTTGAGAAACGGAAAGCAATATTTGTATTCGCGTCAAAATTCAAGTACAACTTATGAGCTAAAATAAATTAAAAAAAAATAAGAAGAGAAAAATGATAAATAAAGAAAGAAAAGAAAAAGAAAATAATTTTAATTTTCATGTTTATTACTTTTGTTTGTAGTAGTGACTAAGGAATTAACTACGAGATAAGGTTATTCATAGTGCAACTTTGCTAAACATTTAAGTTATTGAATTTTTCATTGAAATAAGTGATGAAGTGAAAATGATATTTATAAAAGAATACTGATTATTTCATTTGGTATTGCTGAAATTTTAGTTTGAGATTCGATTTAAATGACTTTCAGAAATTGTTTGAGCTCTAAATTATGTTATTGTCTAAGTTTTTTGATTTAGTTTTTACTATTTTATTTGTTTGGGGATAAGAAAAAAGCTAAGTGTGGCATATTTGATATGTATGGTTTATATAACTTTTAGCTTATCAAAATTATTTAGGGTTTTAATGTTTCTTTTATGTTTTATTAGTTTTTATTTATTGATTTTAGCTGATTTTATATTTTTTATCTCCTTAGGAAGATTTTGAAAGAAAATACAAGGAAACTGCTATTTAATGAAGATATGGGTATGTATTTGTACAGATATAGACATGTAGCAGACTGACATCAATTATAAATAGCTGATTTTTCTAGGGCATAAAACACATAGAAAACAGGACAAAACAGGGGCAGTGATATCAAGAAGCAGAGGAGGCTACGAGAGTGAAAAGGAGAAAAGAAACATTATAAGATTAAGAAGAATCACTCTCCAAAAGTCTTTAATCATGAGTTTTTCCTTATTTTTCTTGATTTATGTTAAAATAATCATGAACTAAACTCCTTTTTATCTAAGACTATAAAAAGCCTAACTCAGATAATATTTAGAAGTTAATTAGCTTAAATCAAGACAATTTTATTTTCATATTGTTTTGAATTTTATGCTTAATGCTATTAAGAGTTTAATCACCCTTTTGATTTATTTAATTCATATGAACGAATTGAGAAAGAATTTTGTATGATTGACTATAATAATTCATGATGTGAATTGAATGGTATATAAAGATATATACACATAATTCATTTGTTATTTAATACAGATTTTTCATTGAACTTAATGCACTTTTATCTCAAGAATTCTATTAGAGAGTTCTAAGGATTAATTGATAGAAGTAGATTTAATATATATTGAGAAAAAATATTGAATAAATTAGGAAAAACTTCAACTAATGAAAATAATAATTTGTCTTAGTTAGATTAATAAATTGATATACATTGGCTTGATTAGGTAAACCAATAGCCTTAGTTATTTTAAATTTTTATTGCTTGCTTAATTAATTTTTAATTGTTTTTATTTCAATTTTTTAAATTTAATTGTTTAAGTTTCAATTTAATTCGACTTTCCAAATAATTTTAAATTAACAATAGTTTTACTATTTATTTTGTTAAATTCTCGTGAGAACGATATTTTTATACTACTCGATAACTAGTACACTCACTAAGATTATAAATTGATAACGATCAACCAACATCCTGATAACAATCACGACTTTCCTCATGCACATGCATTGCTCTTTCTTCTTCAACCTCACCCCATATTTCAACACTTGTAGTCGCAACTTTTTAATTTATTCATCACTTGAAAGTGAATCAGTCTTAAGTTTGGTAATGACTTCTCTTTTTCTGGTTAATTTCATGGCAAGTTCAACCCTTTGTGTGTGAGCTTTTAAAATTTCATTTTTGTAATCCCTTTATGTACGAGCTTCTAAAATTTCATTCTCGCAATCCCTTATTTCGTCATTTAACTGAGGTATCACTTATGAACAACTTCTACAATCTTCAATCATCAATATATTACCCACAATCACAAAATTGTTTGCCCCATGTTTTATGGTTTTAATAAAATGCTCTCCGGTAATCTTAGTCCACACTTGCATAGGGGGCTGCGATACTGATGGATGATGTGAATCCATGAAGCTAGTTAGAGAAATAGATTAGCGATGTAAATCTATGGAATCAAAGTTTGAAGCAGATTATAACCATTTGAGAATTTAATTTGATTTAGGGAATTAGGGATTTTAATGTGTTTTAGGGAATTATGGATTAAATGAATTTGAGAATTTAGGTAATTTTTTTTTATCAAATTCATTTTATTTTTAAAAATAACATTAAACAAGATACATTACATTAATTATTAAGAAAAAAAATTTTAATTATCTGAAAAATAATTTGCCTATCATTTTTTCAATGGTTAAAATTTAAAATTGAAGATCTTACAGTGAAAAAGGGCAACTTTTTCAATATACCGGATGTCACAACGTTTTTTACAACTATGTGATAGAATAAGAAAAATAAAAATTAATTTTAAAAATAAAAATAAAATTACCACCAAAATTCAATCGAAAACCTTTAAAAATTTAGTCTGTTAAATCAAAATTTTAGTTTAAAAATTACAGACACATAGGAAATATATTAAGCACATTACACATTAATTTTTAAAATATTAGATTGACTTTAAATATTTTATTCCTTATCCTTTATATAAGGCAAATGTTTTATTTTCCTTTTAACCGGATTTTATAAATAATTTTTTTTTAAAAGATTAATTTTGAAATTTTAATTTAAATGAGAATGAAATTAATTACGAAAATAAAAATTTAATTTAATTTGGGTTTAATTGGGCTTGATGAATTTTATTGTTATTAGAAATATATATAACCAAACATTCCATTTTATTCATTCACAAATATAATAAAATTACCCAAAAAAAAAATTGAAAGTTACATAATTATACATTTACAAATAAAATAAAAAAAAAAAAAACAATTTTAATAAACTAAAAAAAATTTTACATGTAAAAATAATAATAATTTGCCTCAGTTTGTAAGTATAATTTTAAAGATGACTAAAATTTCTCAACTTTACATACTTTTGTTTTCATCTTTAATTTTCCTTCCTTATGAATTTAAATTCGATAAATCTTTAATTCATGGATACAACCCTAAGCATAAGCATTATATTGTGTACATGGGGCAACACTCATTTTCAGATTCTGAGTCTCTTATCAAAGCTAACCATAGAATTGCTTGCTTCATATGTTAAACATGCTTGGAATAAAATTGTTCACCATTATCATAAGACCTTCAGGGGCTTCTTAGCCAAACATTTTACCAAAAAACCAATAGTAGCCAAATATTAGAAATATAATGAAATATTATATCGTTGCAAGAACCTCTAATGCTAAATTGAAATTGCCATTTAAATGGTAAATCGAGCTCTACTTTTTCTTTAAACTAATAATTTACAACAACAAAAAATGGAAATAAACTACTTCCGAACCTTAATTTTGGGATCAAAAGCAAAAAATCAATTAAAAATAACTTAAAACAAAACCAAAAATAGTCATAGTTAATTTTTAGATTAAGTCCAAAATAAAACAGATTTCATTTTCATAATTTAATTGTTCATAATTTATATATATTTAAAATTGAAAATATTAAATTATTTTTCATGTAAAAGTTGATTTTAATAACCTCTTCCCTTTTTATGGGACTAAGTTCTCCGCAGAAAAAAAAATTTAAGTTTTACAGGAAATCCAATGATAAAAGACGATAAGTGCCTCTCCCTTTAAAATTCCAAATCTCTTCAAGCAAATCCCTTAACAATTTCAAGTCTCAGACAAGTATCACCAAAACATTTTACGAACAAAAAATATATGGATGAATAAAAAATTGAGAAATCGAAGTCATGCAAATTTGGGAGAAAGATAAAATCTTCAAAGTAACACAAAATATTATCAACTAAGATTACCTGTGTTGCTATCATCCAGGCCATGACGACACAAATAGAAATGGTAAAAATGAGTAGCTCGAAGTTCCACACATTATTCTCCTTGTCTCCTTTTATTCATTGTTTTTCTTTTTTTTTTTTTTTTTTTTTTTTTTGTTTCTTGTTTGGTATGCAGCGCCCAAATTTGTTGTTCGGTTCTCTATTTTTTTTTCCTTTCCCGATTCTAATTTCTCCAAATTTTACTCATTGGCTGCGTTTTTTTTTTTCAAAAAATTTGCTCCCTCCAAATTGCTCACTAAGACCCTTTTTTAGAATAGTTTAATTAGAATTTTAATTTAGAGAAGAGTAAAATACTAAACATATTCCTTTAACTTAGGGTTTTTTTTTTCTACTGTTTAAGCATTCTTTTTATATATATATATATATATATATATATATATATATATATATATAACAAACTTAAAAAAAAAAAATTAAAAATAAGCAAATAAAATTTCATTATCAACATTTTTCTTAAAATTGCAAAAATAAATATATTTTTTATTATATTTTAAAGATTTTGAATAAATTGTAAAATAAAAGAATAAAAATAAAAACTCAAACCTTACCAAAAAAAAAAAAATACAAAATTTCTTTTTACAACAGGTTTGTTGAAGAAAGAGCCTTTTTGTCTAATCTCAATCCTCAACTGGCTGTTCTTTAAATGTTTGATCTGCCCTTCAAATTAAAAATATTGTTGTGTTTCCCATAATAATTAATTTGTAACACCTGGTTCTATTTTTTATAAATGGTGTTGTAATATTCAGTTGAACAAAGATTCCACACCTCATAAATAATATGGCAATAGTAACAAGCAGGATATCTCAAGTCTATAGATTTATACTTTAATCGGCACCACAGAAAAATTCATAGAAGAAACTAAATTTTTTAAAACTATGGTTTGTGTACTATTGGCAAAAACAAGATCTTTGTTGCTTTTATAAAAGTTAAAGATATTAACAACTTATGCCATGTCAAATATGAAAACAAAAGTAGAATGCAGTGTAGCACTTGAAATTAACTTTGTTCCAGCTCTATCTGAAACAAGTCAAGCCCTCAAACAATGAATGTCTTATTTACTTTGTGATCTTTTAAGGAACAAGACAATAATAGCAGTATAACTCATAAGTCCATATACTACAAATGAAATCTATTTATTGTTCCTTCATTTTAATCTAGTATGTTAATGTTAAGTTACATGGTGGCCTATACACAATAAACACATAGTAGCTTAAAAAAAATAGCCTATTTAGAGCACATAAACCAGATAGAATTAATTCATTTAGAAAGGGTGGATTGGTGCCAATTCATACTTACAAAAGAAAACTAGATAAGCCCCATTAACAACATTATTTATTGCACTTAAATGTCCACCAAGACTCATTCTTCCTACATGGCCAATACTACACATTCTTTGACAATCAGTTCAAGCAGTTCAAATAATGCTTGATTATACACATAATCTTCAATACAGAATCATGGATACTTTAAAACCAATTTTGAGGAAAAAAAAATTGCATTGATTACCATTCGGTACAGCGTATTAACTATCTCCAACATTGTTATCAGAAGATACATAGCTATCCATTTAAACAGTAGGACAAAGATTATATCAGAGCAGCTCTCCTCCTATTGCATTTAGTTGGCTGAAACTCATCTGAATGGGTAGATATAAAAAAAAAAAAAAAAAATCCAGTGTGTTTTGAAATCCTTAAAATGCAAGAATTCAACCAATTCAATTTCATTTGGTTAATTTTCAAGTTTGGAAACCTAAATTCAACTCTAAAGTGAAAAATTAGAAAATGAATTTTGCAAGAATTGGAGTGATTTACAAACTCAACTCAATTTAGTCTTACTCTCAAAATTAATTGAGGTCAGCTACATGAATTTTTTTTGTTTCACTTAAACAATTTTGGGAAGTGATTAAAAAAAAAAAAAAAAAAAAAGCAAAAGCAAAAGCAAAACATCCCTAAAATTAAGTTTTGAGTTGTTATTCCAACTAACAGAATTCAATTAGATTATATAATTTTAATATATTCCAAACATGATGTGAAATTTATCACAGAATCAATAAAAATGAATTCAATTCACAGAATTATACCAAATAGGCAATAAAATTTCATGAAATTATAAAGATATTAAAGGCATAGCTATTACCAATCACAAGAGTTTCATTTAGGTTACCAGTATCAAGATATCTTAGAGTGAAGAAGCACTTTTTTGGGTAAAAGTACAAAAAAAATGGATGAAACAGCTACCTTGGAAATCATAGTGTTTGGAAAGCGAGAGCGATGCTTGTGAATGCTTTCTTGCATTAAAAACAAACTTCCTCTTCTCTTGATTTGGGAATGCTTTCTATTCTTTTGGAGACTATTATTATGGTTAATTGTAAATACAGCATTCGCCAGAGAAACCGACTCCATTTCGGCACATCCCTGCACACGCTAATAAGTACACAGACAGCCATGGAAACTGCTAGTTTATTTTCGTGAAAATATTATTTATCAAGAAACGTTTTTCCACAGATTTCGCCTGCGTTTGTAGTCCAACGGTTAGGATAATTGCCTTCCAAGCAATAGACCCGGGTTCGACTCCCGGCAAACGCACTTTTATTGATTTTTTAGTATTTGCAAATATTGAAAGATAAATACAAATTGGTTATATTATTTATATATATTAAAAATAGTTTTCCTTTTTAGTTTTCTTTTTCATTTTTCAAATTGAAAATTAGATACTAAAGAATATGTTCAAATTTTTTTCTATTTAAAATTTTCTGCATTTCTTATTTTTATTTTTATTTTTAATTAAGATTTTTTATTAAATATATAATAATTATTTTTCATAATTATTTATTTTTTTAAAAAAATAATTTTTCATAATATACTCAAATGTTAAAAATTTTAAAAAAATATTTAAAATTTTTCATTTAAAATTTGAATAACGAAACGCTAAATTTCAGTTTTTTATTTTATCAAAATAATTTTGTAAAAAATAAATTTTATTTTTCACAACTAAACTAAGTCTTAATTCTTTTTATATAGTAATTTTTCAAAAAAAAAATTGAGAACTAACGGGACAGAAAAATTATAAAACAGAATTCTATGAGAGATTTTAATAAAATTGGGAACTCTCATAAATTTTCAATTTTCAGAAAAATTGGAAACTAAAATGTATAGAGAAATTTGATCTAATTTTTAATTTAATATATATATATATATATATATATTATAAAAGGGAATACAACTATTACATATTACACATTTTAAGATGCCCTATTCCACTTTGATCATGCAACAGCAAGTTAGAAATGCCAGTAGGAGGTTTCTGCAAAATAGTGAATATCAATTGAGATATTCGATCTCAAGTGTGCTAATCAATCAGCACTAAAGTTTCTCTCTATATATGCTTAATCTCAATCTTCTAATTCCTGCACATTACTTTTCTGTATTAATATTAAATCAAATATTTTTTAAATTTTTAGATTGAGAGTAATTTTAATTTTACTTAAATTCTAATTCTATTTAGAAAGATTTGTCTTAATTTTTCTTTAATTCTAATTGAAGGCTTTTGTATAAAACCTTTATAACACGAGAAGCAAAGAATTAATGATGCATCATTTTTCTTGAATGAAGATGAAAGTCCCTTCACAATTAAGAAGGCAGTGAAATTAATTGTTTTAAAAAATTAATAAAAATTAAAAATTAGTAAGGAAAAAAATGAGAGGAAATTCAATATAAGGAATTTATAATAGTTCGATAAAAAATAAATTTATGTTCACCCCTCAAAAATATATTTGAATATTTCATTAACTTTAATTTTTTTCACATATACAAAATCAAACTTTGAGTGTTTTTAACTTATACTAAACTTTATAATGTTTTTTACAATAAGACTAACGCAAAATCTAAAAGAATTATAAGAGATAAAAAATAAATAATTTAATACTTTTTACCCAATTCTCAGAAATTAATTTGTAACGACTTATTTTTGGACCGCGACGGTCCTAGGGCACGGGTAAACTTAAGGTTACCGAAAACCCGTATAACCCATGAACAATCCATTTATTAATCATTCAATCAATATTAATTCATTAATCAATATTTAAATCCTATTTATTTCTTATAAATTTTACAAAAAATTTGTCAGAGTTTCTTTTGTAATTTTAATATTATTTCATACCCAAAACCAAGTCTTTCATAAATTACACAGTTTGCACAAAAAATTATTTTTACACTCCCAATAATTTATCATCCTTATACCCTCAACTTCACATATCAATAATCACACATGGTACTTCTAAATTTCTTTAAAAACATGTGAATTTCATTTTATTATATTTCAGTATCACTATCTCTATCACTTTACTGTCATTGTCATTATTAATTATTATATATTACACATTATAATTTTGTAATGCCACTGAATTATCAATTATTTCAGTATTTATTCATCATTATAGTACCCAATCATCTAATTATACTCAGTACCATGAAACTCCATAAGTGGACACTTATAACGTTTAGTGAATAATATTATACCTTAATGTACTTGACATTCCAAGTCAGAAATGGAATTGACTTGGAATCAGCTTTCTCTATCTCATTCCTGTAAAAATTATAAACCACAATTTGCTGAGTATAAAATACTCAGTGAGCATGCATACATCATTATATATGAGATATAAGCATATGATAATAAAAGATATTAACGGTAAGCAATAAGATATAAGTTTGGGATCAATGAACAGGTGAATAATTCTCATATCATGTAGATAAGATAGATAAAGGGATGGACTATATGTAAACATACAGTTTCTAGTAGTATCAGTATGGACTATATGCGAACATAAAGTTTTCAGTAGTATCAGTATCAATCAGTATCAGTAAGTATAAGGCTGATCAGACCCTATGGTCATGACCATAACCCCTCTCAGTTAGGGCATCAGTAATCAATGTGCACATTGCCAATAGTATTTGCCCACTACCCTGTCGGAGAGGTAACTTTGTCAAATCCATATGTAAATAGGCCAATGAAAATTAATTAGCAATATCAAGTATGCATTAAGAATATTTCGGTACAATGACTTTCGATACACGAGTTTACTTATCAATCAGTACACAAAAAACATTTCAATATCAATAGCAATCAATGAATATGGATAAATTTCAATCTTTAGGAAGATCAAAGAATGATCAATAATAACAAGTGACATTTAATCAAAAAGGAAACATACTCATTGGATCAACAAATTAAAACATGAGTATGCATAATGATGTATACATTACTCACCTCATAGAGCACTTTCTATAGCACTTTATTTATTCCTTCCATTTTCAAGTCCATTTCCTTGGTTCATTGCTCACATACTTAAAGCACTCATCACTGTCTTTCATTCATTCTTGACTCTACATATTCAATTAATTTTCAATTAGATACTATTTAACATAAAATTACATTACTTATATTTATATTAAAGAAAATTCCTTAAATTTCCAAGTTACTAGGGTTTTTCTGTGTAAAATTCTTTACTAGCAGCCTATGTTCCATTACCCATATCTCTCTCTACAATTATCCAATTGCTTCAATTATTATACCTAATTAAACTTAACATATAAGGTTATAACATATCCAAATTTTACATTAAAATCATTACTACATAATTTATGGTGTTAATTTAAATTTAGGCCTAACAAGCCCTGCTATCCTGCATTCTGCCTGCAATCCTATTCTGGCAGATTCTGTTCCTTTGCTAATAACTCAATCAATACTTAACCAAGTACTGAAATTTATCTTACTATTGAAAATAGACACATAAAATTATAACATATCCAAATTTTAGAATTTTTGGATCACTGTATAATTATTAGTGAATTTCCAAAGTTAAACTACTGCCCTGAAATCTCTATCTAGACATATTCTATTTCTATGTCTATAATTAATTCCATACTCATCCAATTACAAAACCATTTTACAATCATTTATATCACATATATATGATCATCTTTCATGTTTAAAACTTTATCTAATTCAGATTTTAAGGTCCTCATATCTATAGAATCTTGTAACCTATGTTCTGTTAAACAGTCATTCCGAGTAGTCTAAACTTATAACCTAATATCTCATAAACCACAATTCCAATTGCAAAAATATTTTATAAAATTATATATAAGACATAAAGGAATACTTTTTATGTTGAATATTTCTTCTAATTCTGTCTCTATCAGTCTGTACAATAAAAATATAATAGTATTTTCTAGAAAACCTAATTCGATGCCAGTTACAGTTTTTACTCAATAACTCTTTTCTCACTTCGAATTTCACAAATTCCTTTTACATAAGTCTAATTATATATTTATCTATAACTTTAATGTTTTAACCATCTTTAAATTCAATCATTAAAATTTCAGAATAATAGTCACAAATTACTGTCTCAAAATAGAATTCAGAAACTATATAAACCCTAACTCATTCTTTACATTTTTAACTTAATCACTTCAATTATTTGCCAAATCAAACGTTATAAATCTTAAATACCATTAAAAATGATAAGTTTAGAATCATTACTTTAAATTAAATTCTTAAATTTCATCTTCTTTCTTCCTCCATAAAGCTTGAATACAAATTTCCTTTCTTCCCTCATCTTCCTTCTTCATTTTCCTAGCTATTTTTGGTTGATTTCTATAGAAAGATTGAAAGACTTATTTCTATGGTATTTTCTTCCCTCCATTAGTTCGGTTCTCCTCTCAAAAAATGCAGCTAATACTTATCTTTATCATCTTTTATATACACCAAAAGCCAACAAAAGAAATTGAAGACAAAAATAAATAGAAATTTCTTGATGTGCTTATTTGTTACCTTTCCAATTAATTAATAAATCAATTACTTATTTTCTATCAAAATAATCTTATCATGGCCGGCCACCTTAGCCTATTTCTAGAAAGGGTGGGTCTCACAACTTTGTTTAATTGTACTTTTGGCCCAAAATTATTCTTATTTGCACTTTTGACCCTAAAACTTTATATAATTTATTTTGTCTATTTTATTTAAATTTAACCTCAACTGTGGGGAGTGAAATACCTTATTTTAAGTTGTTCTATCATTTAAAAATAGTTTTGGGTCATTTCTAGATCCTAGACCGTGGATTTCCAAAATTACCTCCAAAGTTATCATTATTTATAATTTTATCATTGCTCTTATTTTCAATGTTCCAAAATATTTTTCAACTCCTTATTTTCACCATAATTTCACATAAAATTAACTTATTTAATCCCCCCAGGTTTGGGTCAAAAATTCTTAAATTAGCCGGACTACTATTTTCCCGGCAGTGTTTTCGACATCGACGATTTCTGGAAAAGTTTTGCATTTGCTTTCTAACTGTGTCTCTAAAATTATTTTCTATCATTTTAATGATTTTAAACCATAAACTGAAAATCAATTTATACTTACAAGATGGGGCTTCCTAGGGTATTACAACAGCTCAGATTGAGCAATGTATCATGAACCAAATGGAGAAACGTATGGCACAAATGATAGAACAGTTAACCTAGTGGACAAATGAGCTTTTGAAAAATATAATATTTAATTTTCATGTTTCAGAAATATCGCTAAATGTGAATTGAAATTTACCTGCAGTATTTAATGATTATCCTAATAAAAAAAAATCATTATCTACTGCTATAATTCCATCATTTATCGAGAATCATAGTAATATCAGATAATTACAGTAGATCACAATATAAGTTAATAAGAAAGAAGAATATTATTATAAAAATCTATTCATAAATAATCTTTGTACCATGTTTGATGCTCAATTTATTAAAAAAATTTTAATTGCAAGTTATATTGAAAGTCATTGGACATATTGGATAGGAACTATAAGAAAAATTAAAAATTTTCATATTCTTGATGAATATTTTACGACCATACTTGTTCAATATATAATTATTTTCTCTAGAGTTTCTCTTAATGATGATGTTACTGCAAATTCAACGTCGAATGTTCTGTACCCAAGAGAAAATGATGCAGACTAACAAGTGTTAATGTTTCCAAATTTGTATTTTTGATTTTTTTTGCCTTAATTATTTTTTATAGGAAACTTATTTATAGGTGTCGTTTAGCGTATGTATTTTTAATTATGATTTATTTTTCTTATTTATATAAATATGATGATTTATTTTATTTTTGAAATAAATTATCGTATTAGACTCATAAGATTTTATGAAAGTTATTTTTTATATATAGTTATGTAAATCTTAAAGTTAGAAATTTTTTAAATTAAATTAAATTAAAATTATATATTTTTTTAAAAAATTCTAATTTTTAGTATTTTTTTTAATTAATAAATTTTAATATTTATTAATTTAATATTCATTCTAAAATTAACAAATTCTTAAAAGATTTTCGTTTGTGATTCAACAAAGCAATGAATTGAGCAGGTTCTCGGCGTTTTGGACACTGACCAGGGGCTCATTTTGCTGCTATTCTTGATCATTTACGATGGTGCCCTAATAAAGAACTCTGGTTGAAAATTAAATGTGCATATTAATTCTTTCTGTTAGATGTTATTGTTGACATTGACAAATGATTCATATGGTGAGATCAGAAGGACATTAATTTATTAGGTGTAATGTGATATATATTCAATATATTATTTTCAACACCTGTACGTTATCTTTACAACTTGTATTGTTTTCTAGATAACTAAGATAAATATAATATTTTTCCTAAAAAGGGATAAATATAAGATAAATAATATTAATATCATAATCAATGTTTTTTTTTGGTAATAGCTAATGATAATATTTTTTATTATTTTTCTATTACTCTTATTTTAAGTTATAATTATAGTTTAAAAAATAATAATTTTGTTTTTTAATTATCAATTCCTTAAAATTTGATGTATTTATAAAAGGAAATTAAAATTTAATAATGAAAGTGCCATTGTTCTTGGTGGCCCCTATTTTCGCAACCTAAATTGTTATAGGATCACAATCGAATAGGATAAAAAAGTAAAATAAATCACTAAATTTTAATATTTTTTTATTTTAATCACTAAAAAAATCGTTTCAGATCAATCATTAATCTTTATAAAAAATTTCTTCTAATGATCACTCGTCGAAATCTTATATCGAGAAGCTGATAAGACATGGCATGTTAGCGCCTGAATCTAATCTCATGTCACATAGATGCCACATGTATGCCACGTAGATGTCACATCATTTGTGAGTCAGCATGCCACGTAAGTTTATAATATTTGAAATCACTAAATTTTAGTAAATTTTTAATTTTGATTATTAAAAAAAAAGCTCATTTTCAAATCAATTACTAAAATTCTAATTTTATTTATTTATTTATAAGTCACTTACTGAATTTTGAAATCAAAAAAATGACGTGATATGTTATGTCATCGCTTGAAAATGAGAAAACTGTCACGTTGATGCCATATAATCACAAATGTCATGTAAACAATGTCATGTCAGATACATGTTTTAACTTATAAAATAAAAAATTAAATAACTAATTTAATATTTATGCAATATATTAAATAATTTTTTATAATCCCTAAAATATAAATAAATTCATAATTTAACAGATACATATTTATCAATACCTAAACCCTTAACTCAAAATTCATCAATACCCAGAAATCAAAATTATCAATTCCTTTGAATATCTGTGTTCTCCTGTTTGATGAAAAGATCAATCGAAAGTCCTAACCTAGATAATAATCCAACCCATGACTTGATAAAAAAGAAATCAAGTAAAATAACAACGATGTTCAACAATGGGATAATACCAACAGTGAGGTTGAGCTTGTGAGTAATGTATTAATTAAACTTTGGAAAGAGAATATGAAATGAGGAGAGAGAGAAAAAGAGAGAGAAGTAAATGGATTTTTATGGCAATTTGGGATTGTATATTTGTTTATAAATAAGCAGAGGAAGTGAAGTGAGGAGAAGAAGAAAAGGAATAGTATATTTGATTTTTTTGACTTTTTGTATTCGTTTAGTGACTTTTGGTATATTTTAATGATTATTAAAAATTATTTAATATATTGCATAAAGCTAAATTAATTAATTAATTTTTATTTTATAAGTTAAATTATGCATGTTTACGTGGTATTAAAGTTTATGTGACATTCACATGGCATCAACATGACACTTACTCATCTTTAGATAATCACATGACATGCCACCTCAGTTTTCCAACTTCAAAATCTTATGAGTAGCCTATAAATGAAAAAAATTAGAACTTTAGTAATTGATCCAAAAATATTTTTTTTTTAGTGATCAAAATGAAACATTTACTAAAGTTTAGTGATTTCATGTGTTATAGGCTTACATGATATGTTGGCTCATTAACATCTATGTGGCATACATATGGTATGAGATCGGACTTCAACAATAACGTGGCGTGACTTGTTAGCTTCTCGGTGTAGGATCTCGGTAAGTCATCATTGGAAAAGAATCTTTACAAAAGTTAGTGACTGATCTGAAACAATTTTTATTTTAGTGACCAAAATAAAATAAAAAAATGGCTAAAGTTTAGTGATTTATTTTATTTTTTACCCTAATCTAACCATTAGATTAATGTTAAAAAGACTAAAAAATCTGTCATTAATTTCTCCAATAATTAAATAAAATAATTATTTATTTATTTTAAAATATTCCCATATTTATATTTTATATTAACTCTCTCCTTCACTTTTTTTAATGTTTTATAAAAATAAATAAATGATATTTCTTTTTCCAAACAACCACATTTGAAATTACCTAAAATTTATTATATAGTAAATAAAGTTCAATGTGATGTATTAAAATTCAGCTTAATAATGTGGTTTTCGAATTTAATTAAAAAAATATTATGATTCTCATAAGAAGGTTTGTAAAAAAGGTAAAAAAATTTAAATGTAATATTTGTTTAAAAAAAACATATATAATTTGTATTTTAATTTTTTTATAAAAAAATAAAAAAGAAAGTAAAACTATTACAACTGCCCCCAATTAATAACATGTAGTTCATGCAATTAAGAAACAAAAAATTAATTTAATTAAAAAATCGGTAGCAACACATCATGATATATAAAACTGTCGTAAAAAAATGATAATATTATTGTAAATATTTGAAATACCATTACATGCTGTTAATATATGTTAACATTTAATATTACCATCAACTTATTATTATGAATATAAATATACTTGTAGTTGTTAGTTTTAATAACATGTATTAAATGATATCAATTTTTTTCTGGTATAGAAGTCTTCATATAATAATATGTCTCACTGATAAAGAATTTTAAAAAGTTGTCTCGCATAGAGGTTTTCATATAATATCCCTCATTGATAGAGAATTTTTTTTTTTTTTTATAATAACAATATATTATGTAGTCTTTCACTTAGAGTTTATTAAGTCTTTATTGTCTTAAGAATTTTTACCTAGAGTACACTACGTTTTTGGTGCCATGTGGATTTTCGCCTATAATTCACTAGGTCTTTAGCCGTCTCACAGACTTTTGCCTAGAGTTCACTAGGTTTTTAGGTGCCTCGCCGACTTTCACCTAAATAAAGTTCACTAGATCTTTAGATGCCTTGCGGGCTTTCACTTAGAGTTCAATAGGTTTTTAAGTGTCCCGCAAACTTTTTCCTAAATTTCACTGAGTCTTTGTTTCCTCATAAACTTTCATCTAAAGTTTATTAGATCTTTTGATGCCTTGTATTAACATGTTCTTTGTGTCTAAAATTTACTAGGTGTTTAAGTGTCTCATTATGATTAGGTTTTGGTGTCTCGTTGTCACGACCCGTTCCTGCAGTCGGATCGCGACGGTCCTAGGGCATGGGAGATACCAATGGCGACCGGCACCCGTAAAACCCAGTATCAATCATATTCACAATATACATATATATTTATCACAGCGGAATAAAACTTATCCATCATCTATTACACATGGCATATCTATACATATATATATATCCATCATTCATAAAACACTATTCATTCTGAGATACTATCTCATATATCCTCATAAACATATATATATCTGTTCATGTCCTAGCTAACCCATACATATCCCATGGAGCAGCTAGATATGAACATCCAAATTACAGAGTACAAAATATATATATACATCAGTAGTGCTGGCAGAAATTCCTGGATGATGAACAACAGGATTCTGCAATCTACTCCTCTCCTGAAATAAGGAAACTATGAGAGGGTGAGTATATAAGATACTCAGTGAATCTATATGCATCGCCAATGAAAATGAGATTTACAAAGGAACCAATGATATCAATTACTCAGAATAATCAATTGATAGAAGCATTTACAGTAAATGACAGAATAGATCAA
>CANXYC011113831.1:0-17821 GCA_948193065.1 Aleurites moluccanus | reverse complement strand
TTATCGAAATTAGGTTCAGCGCGCCCCCCCCCCCCCCCCACAAACAAAAAAAAAAAAAAAATAGATTTTGACTATAAGAAAATAGAAAATTAAAAAATTTATGATACATATTAATAAAACTTTTTCTAAAATTAGATATCTTACCTTTTTTTTTTTTTTTTTTTGGGGGGGGGGGGGCGGGGGCCCAGAACCTAATTTCCATAACTTCCCACCTATAAACATCAATACTTAGTTATTTTCCACTATTTTTCTCTTCTTCTTCCTTTCTTCTTCTTTGGCCGACCTCATCTTGCCATACTCCACCAAATTTCAAGCAAATTTGTGAAAGAAATCCATAGAAAACTTGAATTCAAGCCTTGTTTAATCTAATCCCATCCATTTCTCAACAAAAACATCAAAGGAAACCTAGAAATTCCACCTTGAAGATTTCGACCACTCCATCCCTTTGAGGTAACTTGATGATTTCTTCATTTCTTTAAGTTAATTAAGTGTTTTAGATATTGAATTAGATGAGTTTAGCATTAGATTGCATCAATTGATTCAAATTGATGGAATTTTCAATTTTCAAACCCTAATTAGGTTATGTTTCTAACCAAACCCTAGAATTAGCTTCCATAATTCATAATTGAGTTAGATTATGTTTAATTGTACCCATTGGAAGCTAATTTGATGATAGTTTTGGTGTAGAATCAAAGAAAGAACAAGATTGTCATTTTTTACTACTTTGAGAAAATTGAAGAATCAAGTTGTATTTTGGCATTTTGGAAGTTTAGTGAGTTAAATATACATCATATTAAATGCTTAAAGTCTTATTTTGAGTTATGAAATCCATTCTCATTTGGCCATATTTTGGCCGAACCTAACTAGCCTTGTTCCTTTGAATTTTTGCTTGAATTTTTCTTGAATTCCAAGCCTTATTTGATCAATTATGTATTGTTGATTATTGAATTTTATTTACCTATTGTATTGTCCATCTTGTGAACTTGTTGCTTGATACTTGGGCATTATTGATAATGCACCAAAACCTTATGAAAATACCTTATGAAAGTTGTACATCAAGTGTTCGATAAAATGCCACAATGAGATTTCCATAGACCTACCAAGCCAATGCCATTATCCCCAGAGACATTGGCTAGCCAATTGCGCCAGCATAATTGACATTGAATGACCACTTTGTTATCCAACTGTAATACCCTAGAAAGGCCTATCATAATTGCATGTTAATTGTTCTCAGTTTTTAGTTAGAAATCATCGAAATAGCTAAAAATAATTTTAGAGACACAGTTAGAACGCAAATGAGATACTTTTCCGAAAAACGTCGGTATCAAGAACACTACCGAGAAAATAATAGTCCGATCGACAGATGAATTTCTAAATTAGACCAGAGGGTAAAGAATCACATAAATATATGTGTAATTTTGGTAAAAAGGAAAAGGTGAAAAATGTTTAGGAATATTGAAAAAGTAAGTGATGGCAAAACCGTAAATAAATAAAACTTTGAGGGTATAGTGAAAATTGGACTGTCTGAATTTCAGAACGGTTCTGAAACTATTTTTATAATAAAGTATAAATAAAAATAAGCTATTTGAATCCCCACTTTGAAATCCAAATTCCAACAGAATTGTCAGAATAAATTACAGAAAGAAATGTGGCAAAAGTATAATTTAAGGAAAGTTTAAGGAGTAAAATAGAATTTGCTAATTTTGACTTAGTATATAAGTCACACTTGAACAAATTTCTGCATTTTCTTCTTCTTCTTCTTCTCCATTTGGCCGAACATTCCATCTTCTTCTCCCATCAAATTTCTTAAGAAAAATCAAAGAAAATTTGCAAACCAACATTGATTCTTCCTTCTCCATTGAAATTTTACTTGGAAAATCAAAGGAAATCAAGAACCAACTCATTCTAGATTTCGGCCCACATATACATTTGAGATAAAATATTGATTTGTTTGATTTTATGTTTGAATTAGATGTTATAGATGACAAATAGAATGGTTTTAAGTTTGATTGCATCAATTGATGCATTTAGCATTTTTTCCAAATTTTCAAAACCTAACCTAAGTTGTATGAACTAGCTATGTGATTTTGAGTTAGTTTATATTAATTGAGCTTAGATTATGTTAATTGGAGGCTAATGGATGAATTATTTGTGATTGGTTTGGTATAGAAAATCAAGATTGCCGAAGTTGTCAATTTTGCCTCTTTTGAAGCTTTAGGTAGAAAATCAATTTTTCAAACCAATTTAAAGTGTAAAGTGAGTCTTTTATGCATCATTTAATATGCCTAAGGTGTTAGAATATTAATTGCAATTCATTCCCAAAAGGGTCATGTTGGCCGAACCCTAATTGCCCATTTTTGCCCTTTGATTTTGCTTCATTTTGTCTTGTTTTCCTAAGCCAATTTGATCATTTTAATGTTGTTTATTGTTGTGTTTCAAATGCCTATTGAATTGCCTATAATGTGTATTTTTTATGATTAATGGAGCAATGTTGGAGTTCCATCAAAACCTTGTCAATTGTCTATCCAAAGTTGCCAACCAAGTATTTGTCAAAACGCCTAGTTCAAAATCCATAGGCCTACTATTGTTTTCATCCATAGGCCTACCATTTGAATGCCATCATCGCCAGCGATATTGGCATGCCAATTGTGCCTACCTTTTGTTCATATATGACCAACCTATGTTCCAACTCATTATTGTTTGCCAAACCCTATGTCATTGTATATCTACTTGCTATTGCTATTCCATTGGTTCTATTGCTACTTGAATTGATTGATATTGAATCATTGATACTTGGTGATACCATTGTTATGTAATGGTATCTATTGACTTGTTCCTTACTTCTATTGTCTCCAATGTGGTTTGACAGAGCTGCCGCTCCAATAAGGTAGTGGGTACATACTGTCGACAATTGTATAATTATACCATAGCTGGGAAGGGTTAACAGTCCTAACCATAAGACCTGATCAGTCTTATGTTTATTGATATGAGATTGATATGTGTTTGACACATATTATATGTGTTTCATGGCCCTATATCTGTCTTGTCCATGTGATATACTTTCCATTGATATGAATATTGATTTTACTGTCATCTTCTGTACTTGATTATGTATCTTGTTATTTCTTAAGCAGATTGACCTATTTATCTCATCTACCTATTCTTCATTGATATTCCAGTACATATTTATAACAGATGCATATTAGATTCAGTGAGTATCTTATATACTCACCCTTTCATTGTTTCCCATTTCCAGGTGTAGAATAAGAGGCAGAAATTCTAAAACTTTATGTGGAATTTTGTAGTATCTGATTACAGTGTAATTATATTAAACACAGTATTTTTGTATGTTCATATCCTAACTGTTCCATAGGTTGTATATGGTATAGTTAGTTTATAAACATGTATGTATGGTTTATTTTGGAGTTTAATTTATGATATGACATGATATAATAAATGCTATAGCCAATTGTAGTATAATTTACAAACAGTTTACAAATTGATAGGATAAATAGTAATTAAGTAATTGGTTAATAAATTGATGGTAATAGATGATTGCAGGTGATACTGGGTTCTACGGTGTCGGTCGCCTCTGGATCTCCTGCATCTTAAGATCGTCAAGTCCCGAAAATGGGTCATGATAGAGGTGGTATCAGAGTATAGGTTACAGATGAATAGTAATTAGGTTACAAAGGAATAGTAACTAAGTACAGTATGGGTAGAGATAAGTAAACCATTGAGCATATGAATTCCTATATCGTCTTTTGTTATATTTGTCCAGTATGTATAAGTATTTTGCATTTCTATAATATATTGAGTGCGTATTCTATTTTTTGACAGATTACAGAGATATCTGACGATAGGGACAGGGATACCAGAGAGGTAGATGTAGCCTCTAATGAGTCCCTAGTCAGGGAATTTTCAGTTTCAGAGGAACTGTCTAGATCTCGACAGACTACAGAGGAGATAGAGAGGAGTTATGATCCCTGGAGGTTGGAGATGATGAGGGGGATGATGGAGTTACGTCAGAAACTAGCAGAGTTGAGGCGGGGACAACAGAATATGTCGTCATCACTAGCTCCAGCAGCAGTGCCACCCCCTGTTGCACCAGCTACAGTACATGTTGCTCCAACTCCTATACAGCCAGCTGTGGTACCTGGAGAGCCTGTTGTATAGGGAGTCTGCAGAGTTATTGATAAAGGCAGAGTATCTATATTTAGCTTTCTGAAGCTAAACCTGCTAGAGTTCAGAGGTGATAGAGGCGATGAGCTGAATGATTTTCTAGAGCAGGTTGAGAAGGTAGTGAGGAGACTACCATATTCAGATATCAGAGCAGTGGAGCTACTGGGTTTGTTACTGAAGGGGAAAGCCTGGACATGGTTTTCTCGATGAATGGAGCCTAGATTATATGGTGATCATCCTCCTACTTTGGCTAAGTTCAGACAGGGGCTGATTGATGAGTTCCTGACAGAAGGGGTGAAGACCAGAAATCTAATATAGTTTGAGTAGCTCGAGCAGAGTAGTAGGTCAGTGGAGGAATATGCAGAGGAGTTTATCATACTGAGTAGGTATGCTACACAGATTGCTCCTACTGAGGCAGATTTGATCAGCAAGTTCATGAGGGGTTTACATGCTTCACTTTACAATGCCCTACTGGCTACAGAGTTCACATCTCTGACAACTATAATTGACAAAGCTAATCAGATGGAAGAAAAATACAAGTCAGAGAGAGAAAAGAGGGATTAGAAGAGAAAGGAAATATCACAGAGTAGGAGGGGGGAGAGCAGCTCCTAGTCTAGACAGATTGAGCTAGTGCCTAGGTTTGATCAGAGACCTCCGTCTGGCAGTAAGAGGAGGAGGACATAGAGTAGGGGACCTCCAGTATAGTCTGCATCTGCTTATTCTCAGGGTTCATCTAGACCTGCTACACAGATGTCCAACGTGCCTATCTATAGTTTCTGTGGTTGAAGGCATGGAAAGGAGTGTCGACGATAGACAGGTGCTTGTCTGAAATATAGGCAACATGGTCATTTTATCAGTAGATGTCTTTTATGGGGTGATCAGCAGCCATCTGCTACAGTTTCTCAGCCTATTATTCAGATGAGTCAGAATGTTGCTAGAGAGGCTCCTGGTAGGGGCAAAGGCAGAGGACAAGCACCTAGTAGCAATCAGGCCCCAGCAGGAAGAGGACATGGGTGAGTTTTTACAGTGAACACTCAGGAGGCACATAGATCTGATAATGTGGTTACGAGTACTATTTTAATACAGAATTAGATTGTTGATGCATTATTTGACTATGGTGCTACGCGTTCATTTTTTTCATCCCAGTTTGCACCTAAGTTGAATAAAGAGAAACAATTATTGAGTGTGCCTCTAGAGATGGCTACACCTATGGGGGAGAGTATAGAAGTGGATTATTATTACCCTGATTATGTGATTGAGATAGATGATAATATTTTGCGTGCTGATTTGATTGAACTGCTTGTGTTAGAGTTTGATGTGATCCTTAGTATGGATTGGCTAATGACACATCGTGCAGTTATTGATTATTATGAGAAGAGGGTTAAATTCCAGCTTGAGGGGCAACCATAGTTTGAATTTTTGGGTGATAGACATGAATTTAGAGTCAGTCTTGTTTCTGCTATCCAGGCTAGAAGGGTGATACGGAAAGGTTGTTCAGCATATCTGGCTCATGTGATATATGTACAGAAGACTTCTGTAGAGATTGATTAGATTCCAGTAGTCCAGGAGTTTCCCGATGTCTTCCCTGAAGAATTGCTAGGATTACCCCCAGATAAGGAGATAGAGTTTGAGATTGAGGTGTATTCAGGCACTAATCCGATATCCATTCCTTCGTACAGAATGACACCAGCTGAATTGAAAGAGTTAAAGGTGCAGTTGTAGGAGTTATTGGATAGAGGATTTATTAGACCGATCAGTTCTCCATGGGGTGCTCCAGTCTTGTTTGTGAACAAGAAGGATGGCTTTCTGAGGATGTGCATTGACTATAGGCAACTGAATAAGGTGACAGTGAAAAACAAATATCTGTTGCCATAGATTGATGATCTATTTGATCAATTGTAAGGTGCCAGTCATTTATCTAATTGACTTGAGATATGGATATCACCAGTTGAGAATCAAGAAGGGTGATGTATCTAAGACTGCCTTCAAGACTCGATATGGACATTATGAGTTCCTGGTGTTGCCATTTGGGTTGACTAATGCACCGACTTCATTTATAGATCTGATGAACAGAGTGTTTAAGCCATTATTAGATAAGTTTGTCATAGTGTTCATTGATGACATCCTTATCTATTTCAGGAGTGCGGAGGAGCATTTAGAGCATCTAAGGATTATATTGCAGACACTTCGAGAGCATCAACTGTATACTAAATTATCTAAATGCTAGTTCTGGATAACTGAAGTGTGTTTCCTTGGTCATGTAGTTTGTAAGGATGGTATTATAGTAGATCCTTAGAAGGTTGAAGCAGTTGCAAATTGGCCTCAGCCTACCAGTGTTTTTGAGATTCGTAGTTTCCTTGGCATGACAGGATACTACAGGTGGTTTGTGAAGGATTTCTTCAGAATTGCTGCTCCGTTGACTAAGTTTACTCAGAAATAGGAGAGATATCTATGGATTGAAGAATGTGATAACAGTTTTCAGACTTTGAAGTCTTGCCTCGCAAGTGCTCCAGTGTTAGCATTGCCATCAGAGGATGAGAAGTTTACAGTGTATTGCGATGCTTTCCGAGTTGGATTGGGCTGTGTTTTGATTCAGAATCAAAGAGTGATTTCTTATGCTTCTCAACAGTTAAAGAAGCATGACGTGAACTATTCGACATATGACTTAGAGATGGCAACTATAATATTTGCACTGAAGATCTGGAGGCATTATTTGTATGGGTCTAAATGTGAGATATATATTGATCATAAGAGTTTATAGTATATACTTCAGCAGAATGATCTAAACCTTCGGCAACACTGATGGGTTGAATTGCTAAAGGATTATGACTATGAAATCCTTTACCATCCGGGTAAAACTAATGTAGTAATGGATGCACTGAGCCGGAAGTCTATGGGCAGTTTATCTCACATCTCAGTTTTTAGGAGACAATTGATCTGTGAGATGAAGGAGTTAGCTGATATGGGTGTAGAGTTGGATTTGGGATCCCAGGATCGTAACTAGGCTCTGATAGTCCAATTTCGGGTTAAGCCACTGTTAATTGATGATATTAAGGTGGCACAGGATATGGATCCATATCTACTGAAGCTGAAAGGAGATGTTCAGAATGGTAAGGCAACAGAGTTCACAATAGAGAATGATGTACTGAAGTATGGGAAGCAAATATGTGTACCTGACATTGATGGGCTACAGGATAAAATTATGAGAGAGGCTCATTATTCATCATATAGTGTACATCCAGGGATTACCAAGATATACCATGACCTGAGGGATGTATATTGGTGGCCTGGTAAGAAGAGGGATGTAGCTCAGTTTGTTTCTACATGCTTAGCCTGTTAGCAGGTTAAATTTGAGCATCAGAAGTCGTCTGGTTTGCTTCAGGAGATTGAGTTGCCAGAGTGAAAATGGGAGCAGGTTACTATGGATTTTGTAGTCGGTTTACTGAGGATTACACGGGGATATGACTCCATATGGGTTATTGTAGATCGATTGACGAAGTCTGCTCATTTCCTGGAAGTGAAAACTAGTTACTCTACAGCTCAGTTTGCACAGTTGTATGTGGATAAGATAGTACGGCTTCATGGAGTGCCATTGATGATCATATCGGATAGAGCTATATAGTTTACTTCTCGATTTTGCCAGAAGTTCCAGGAGAGGTATCCAGTTACGGTTCAGTACTACTTTCCTTTCACAGACCGATGGACAGTCAAAAAGGACAATCCAAATTTTGGAGGATATATTGCGGTTATGTGTTCTGGATTTTAAAGTTAACTTGGATCAGTATCTACCACTGATAGAGTTCTCCTACAATAATAGTTACCATTCTTCTATTGGAATGGCTCTTCATGAAGCACTATATAGGAGGAAATGCAGATCTCCAGTGTGTTGGGTGGAACCAGGAGAGAAATAGTTAGAGGGACCAGAGTTGATTAAGGAGACGATGGAAAAGGTACCTATTATCACGGAATGAATGAAGACCACTTTCATTTGACAAAAGAGTTATGCTGATCCAAAGAGGAAGGACATTTATTTTGAAGTTGGTGACCATGTCTTTCTTAAAATCTCACTAATGAGAGGTGTTGTGAGATTTAGGAAGAAAGGAAAGCTGTCACTAAGATTTGTTGATCCATTTGAGATACTCGAGAAGATTGGCAATGTGGCTTACAGATTGGCTCTTCCACCAAATTTGAGCCATGTTCATCCTGTGTTCCATATCTCTATGCTATGAAAGTATGTATCTGATCCATCGCACGTATTGATGGTACAAGATATAGGGGTTAATGAAGACTTTTCATTTGAGGAGCTACCAATGAAAATTGTAGATCGACAAGTCAGGCAACTGAGAAACAAAGAGATTCCAATGGTAAAAGTGCTTTGGTGGAACCAGAAGATGGAGGAGTGCACATGGGAGAGCGAGTAGGACTTGAAAGACAAGTATCCATTCCTGTTCTAGCATTAACGTATGTATTTATTTCAAATTCGAGGACGAATTTATTTGAAGGGGGGTAGAATGTAATACCCTAGAAAGGCATACCATAATTTCATATTAATTGTTCTCATTTTTTGGTTATAAATCATTTAAAATAACTAAAAATAAATTTAGAGACACAGTTAGAATGCAAATGAGATACTTTTCCGGAAAATGTCAATGTCGGTGTCAAGAACACTACCGAGAAAATAGTAGTTCGGTCAACAAATGAATTTCTAAGTCAGACTAGGGGTAAAGAATCACATAAATATATGTGTAATTTTGGTAAAAAGAAAGATGTGAAAAATATTTAGGAATACTGAAAAAGTAAGTGATGGCAAAACCGTAAATAAATAAAACTTTGGGGGTACAGTAGAAATTGGACTGTCTGAGTTTCAGAAAGGCTCTAAAACTATTTTTATAATAAAGTATAAATAAAAATAAGCTATTTGAATCCCCTCTTTGAAATCCAAATCCCAACAGAAATTGTCAGAATAAATTACAGAAAGAAATGTGGCAAAAGTATAATTTAAGAAAAGTTTAAGGACCAAAATAGAATTTGCCAATTTTGACTTAGTATATAAGCCACACTTGACAAATTTCTGCATTTTTTTATTCTTCTTCTCCATTTGGCCGAAAATTCTATCTTCTTCTTCCATCAAATTTCTTAAGAAAAATCAAAGAAAACTTGCAAACCAACATTGATTCTTCCTTCTCCGTTGAAATTTTGCTTGGAAAATCAAAGGAAATCAAGAACCAACTCATTCTAGATTTCGGCCCATACATCCATTTGAGGTAAAATGTTGATTTGTTTGATTTTATGTTTGAATTAGATGTTATAGATGTCAAATAGAATGAGTTTTATGTTTGATTGTATCAATTGATGCATTTAGCATTTTTTTTCCCAATTTTTCAAACCCTAACCTAAGTTGTATGAATTAGCTATGTGATTTTGAGTTAGTTTATATTAATTGAGCTTAGATTATATTAATTGGAGGCTAATGGATGAATTATTTATGATTGGTTTGGTGTAGAAAATCAAGATTGCCAAAGTTGTCAATTTTACTTCCTTTGAAGCCTTAGGTGAAAAATCAATTTTCCAAACCAATTTGAAGTATGAAGTGAGTCTTTTATGCATCATTTAACATACCTAAGGTGTTAGAATGTTAATTGCAATTCATTCCCAAAAGGGCCCTGTTGGCCGAACCCTAATTGCCCATTTTTGCCCTTTAATTTTGCTTCATTTTGTCTTGTATTCCTAAGCCAATTTGATCATTTTAATGTTGTTTATTGTTGTTTTTCAAATGCCTATTGAATTGACTATAATGTGTAGTGTTGATGATTAATGGGGCAATGTTGGAGTTGCACCCAAACCTTGTCAATTGTCCATCCAAAGTTGCCCATCAAGCGTTTGTCAAAATGCCTAGTTCAAAATCCATAGGCTTACCATTGTTTTCATCCATAGGCCTACCATTTGAATGCCATCGTCAGTAGCGACATTGGTATGCCTATTGTGCCTACCTTTTGTTCATATATGACCAACCTATGTTCAATCTCATTGTTGTTTTCCAAACCCTTTATCATTGTATATCTACTTGCTCTTGCTATTCTATTGGTTCTATTGCTACTTGAATTGATTGATATTGAATCATTGATACTTGGTGATACCATTATTATGTAATGGTATCTATTGACTTGTTCCTTACTTCTATTATCTCCAATGTGGTTTGACAGAGCTGCCACTCCGACAGGGTAATGTGTATATACTGTCGGCAATGTACACATTGTATAATTATACCATAGCTGGGAAGAGTTAACAGTCCTAGCCATAAAACCTGATCAATCTTATATTTATTAATATGAGATTGATATGTGTTTGACATATATTATATGTGTTTCATAGCCCTATATATGTCTTGTCCATGTGATATACTTTGTATTGATATGAATATTGATTTTACTATCATCTTTTGTACTTGATTCTGTATCCTGTTATTTCTTGAGCAGATTGACCTATTTATCTCATCTGCCTATTCTTCATTGATATTCCAGTGCATATTTATAACAGATGCATATTAGATTCACTGAGTATCTTATGTACTCACCATTTCATTGTTTTCCATTTCCAGGTGCAGAGTAGGAGGCAAAAATTCCAGCTTTTGACTCTCTGTGAAATTCTGCAGTGTCTGATTGCAGTGTAATTATATTAAACACAGTATTTTTGTATGTTCATATCCTAGTTGCTCCATGGGTTATATATGGTATTGTTAGTATGTATGGTTTATAAACATGTATGTATATGGTATTATTAGTTGCTCCATGACATGATATGATGAATGCTATAGCCAATTATAATATAATTTACAGATAGTTTACAGATTGATAGAATGAATAGTAATTAAGTAATTGATTAATAAATTGATGGTAATAGCTGATTGCATGTGATACTGGGTTTTACGGGTGCCGGTCGCCTCTAGCATCTTCCGCATCCTAAGATCGTTGCGTCCCGAAAACAGATCGTGACACCAACCCATTCTTGATTGCATGCACCTCAACCTCAAACTCAATCGCTCTATCAAGGGGCAATCCTGGCAACTCCTCAGGAAAAACGCCAGGAAATTCCTGAACTACCGGTATCTGATCCAAACATACAGAAGATTTCTGCACATCTATCACATAGGCCAAGTAGGCTGAATAGCCTTTCCCTATCCATCTCCGAGCTTGAATAGAAGAAATGAGGTTAATCCGGAAGTTCCAAATGTCACCCCGAAACTCAAACTTCTGTTGCCCCTCAGGTTGGAATTTAATCCTCTTCCTATAACAATCTATTACTGCCCGATGCCTAGTCAACCAATCCATCCCCAGTATCACATCCAATTCAAGCACGGGTAACTCAATCAAATCAACACGTAAAATACGATCATCCATCTCAACTATACAATCAGGATAGTAATAGTTAACATCCACATATTCTCCCATAAGAGTGTCAACAGACAATGGAATATCTAATAACTGCCTCTCCTTATTCAATTTGGGTGCAAAATGTGGGAACACAAATGAATGGGTTGCATCCGAATCGAATAAGGCATCCGCAACCTCATTCTGTACCAGAATAGTACCTGTAATAACATTTTTTGATCTCTGGGAATCCTAAGTGTTAACTGCGAACACTCTACCCTGGCCTATGCCGGCTGGAGCCTGACAACTACCGGAAGCCTGACTACCTCTACCTTTGCCTCGGGCTACTGTCTCTCTGCCCATATTCTGACTTGTCTGAACTGTCGGCTGAGATACCATAACCGATGGCTGCTGGTCAGTCCTCAATGGACAAGTGCTCATAAAATGGCCCTGCTAGCCACATCTCAAACATGCACCTGACCTCCTTCAGCACTCCCCTCCGTGCCTCCTACCGCAATAACCACAAGTAGGGATGCTGGATGCCTGTGACACTGATCTAGAAGAACTCTGAGAGTACGCAGGTACTGGATGAACCATGGGCTGACCCCTACCCTAAAATCTCTTCTTCTGGTTACTACCCGAGGATCTCTGCTCTGATCTAGGCACTAACTCAGCCTGTCTAAAATGGGAGCTGCTCTCCCCTCTCTTACTCTGAGACCCTGAGCTGTTCTTCCTCTTTTGATCCCTCTTAGCTCTTTCTGCCTTATATTTCTCTTCCATCTGTGAAGCTTTATCCACTATCATGGTCAAGGAAGTAAACTCCGTAGTGAGTAAGGCATTGTGTAATGCCGCATTCAGTCCCCTTCTGAACTTACTAATCCGATCTGCCTTTGTGGGTACTAGGTGTGCAGCATACCTACTAAGCCGAATAAACTCCTCTGAATAATCCTCTACCGAGCGATCTCCCTGCTCTAACTGCTCGAAACACACCAAGTGATGGGTCCTAACACCCTCAGTAATGAACTCCTGTATCAATCCCTGGCGAAACTCTGCCCAGGTAGGTGGGTGCTCTCCGTATAATTTGGTCTCTATATGTCTGGAAAACCATGTCTAGGCTTTCCCTTTCAGTAATAATCCAACTAACTCAATAGATCTGAGCTCAGAACAAGGTAGTCTCCTAACTACCTTCTCAACCTCCTCTAGAAAGTCAATTGGATCAGCACCTCTCTCCCCTCCAAACTCTGGCAGACTTAGCTTCAGAAAGCTAAACATAGAAACACCACCCTCAGGGATCTCCCTGCTAACATCCTGTGCAGCTGGCTCCCTCTGAGCCCCTACTGGCTGAACAGGTGCGGGTGCCACAACCTCTGGTACTATAGGTGGCTGAACGACTGCAGGAGCAGGTGGTGGTTGTGCCTGCTGCCTCTCTCTCTCCTCATCTCAGCCAGCTCTCTCCTGAGATCCATCAACCCTCTCATCATCCCGACCCTCCAAGGGTCATCTCCCCTGTCAGAATCCTCTGAAGCCTGTCTGGATCGGGACAGACCTTCAGATACGCTCATCTCTCTCACAAGCGACTCATTGGAGGCAACCTCAGCCTCCCTGGTACCACGGTCTCCGCTATCTGACATATCTGAAATATCTGTCGAGAAAACAAAAATGGTCTTAGAACACAGCAAAATGCAGAATACAAACATATAACAGACGATCATATCAATGGAAGACAAAGGAAATCCTATGCTCCATGGTATTCTTAATTCTACCCCATTCTATATCTAGTCGCTATTCGTTTATTACTTAGATGCACATTTTGTAACCTAGTGCTCTGATACCACCTCTGTCACGACCCAGTTTCCTAAGCCGTGACGGTCCTAGGGCACGAGAGATGCCAATGGCGACCGGCACCCGTAGAACCCATATCAGTCATATCAAACCTATCAATTCAATATAATGCATATAAGTCATATTCAATATTTCCAATCATTCTATCCATCTGTCATGCATTCTGAAAATATCTGAATTATAAATTCCCAAAATATCATATTAATTATAATATCATTCATTTAACAAAACTATCATCAGTTACATGTTCATTTCCTAGCTAACTCGTACATACCCATGGAGCAGCTAGATTATGAACACCAAAATACATATTGTTCCAAATAAAGGAACTGTCAATACATCTGAAATCAGTGGCAGAATTTCCAGAGAAGTAGAAGTCTGGATTCTGCTGCTCTAATCCTCTCATGAAAGGGGAAACAATAAAAGGGGTGAGTATAGATGATACTCAGTGAATTCACATGCATCACAATAAACAACAGGCATTATATAGCAAAGGTATCAATCAATAAGATAATAGGATACCGAATAAATGTTCAGGTACAATAAAGCCATTAATTCAACATATAAGTTTGGTATCATATATGGGATGATAGATACAGGGATGGACTGCACGAAAAGAAATCATACAATCTCCAAACAATCAAATGCGTTGGACCATGTAGGTCCTGCATCATCCATATCAGGGCAAATAAGCATAAGGCTGATTAGGCCCTATGACCGAGACCATAAACCTTCCCAGCTAGGGTGCAGATATACAATGTGAACAAGGTCGACAGTATTTCCCCACTCCCCTGTCGAATCGGAAGTTCTGTCACAACCATACCAAGATCAATAACAAGGGATACCATTAACAACAATGGCATCCGGATTTAATCAATCAATCAATCATATCAATATTCAATATTAATAATGGTCGTGCCATGTACAATATCCAAAATCAATCAAAGGTTGGTATTAGGATAATTCCATACGACAAAATGAGGTTCGATATTTAAATAGTAGGTATCAATGAATTAAGGTTGTATAACAATACAAAGGTTGATTTAATAAAGAAATATGGATACAATTTTAAAAGAAATCAAAAGGTATCACAACATATGGTTCGGCCATTTGAGGTTTTTCCCAAATGGTGTCCAACAAGCAAATAAGTGAATTAATAAGACAAATGATGCATGTAGAACTCACCTCAACTTTCCAATAATCAATCAATTAGCCAATCTCACCGATTCCCTCCAAAAATTCCCAATTTGGCTACTAGGAGAATTCAGTTTCCAAAATCTACAATTCCACATTAAATTGGTCATCAATTAAGTGTTCTCTTGTACTCAATTAACTATTTCTATCATCAATTTATGAATCCCACCACTAATTTACCATATCATATTTCAAAGTTCTATATAAACCTTAGAGTTTAGGGATTTTAATTATTTAGTGTTAATCTAGATAAAATAATACTAAACCTATTTATTTCAACCTAAATAATATCTATTTGATAAATAAAATCCAACAAATAAATCCTTATCACAAATGAGTTTCAATGGAAGAATTTGCCCTTCACTGCCTCAAGAATATTTTCCAGCTCACTCCACAAGCTAAAACGAAACTATAATGGTCACAGAATATTCCTATGGATTTCCAGGATTTTTTCCCCAGAAATTTGATGGAGAAATCGGGAATCTGAAGAAGAAGAAGAAGAAACAGTGTTCGGCTCCTTTGGGAGAAAATACGAGCATGATAGAATAGAGGAAAAGAAATAATAGGTTTAAGTGTTTCTAAATTCCTCAGTTACTGCCTCTTAAATATAAGTTACTGCCTCAATAACGGAATCAATTTAAATTTCGGTTCCGCCAATCCAATCCTCTACTCCAGCTCGCGATTGCCAGCTCGCCAATGCTTCTTCGCATTGGTGGCTCGCCATTCCTCTTCGCATAAGCCAGCTCGTATGTATCAGCTCGCATATGCCTCTTCGCCTAACCCAGTTCGCATTTCTTCTTTGCCATTTCCTCTTCGCATTTCCTCTTCGCCATTTCCTCTTCGCCAATTCCCTCTTCGCATTCCCTCTTCGTCATTTCCTCTTCGCACTTCCTCTTCCCTAATTCCTCTTCGCATTTCCTCTTCGCCATTTCCTCTTCGCATTTTCTCTTCGTACTTCCTCTTCGCCATTTCCTCTTCGCACTTCCTCTTCGCCATTTCCTCTTCTCACTTCCTCTTCGCAAAGCCGGCTTGCCACTTCCTCCTCGCGTTTCCCACTTCACATTCTCACTTCGCCTTTTCCACTTCGCACTCCCAGCTCACACTTCTTCTTCGCACTCCCACTTCACGTGTCCAACTCGGCAAGGCCAGCTCGGTAAGGCCTCTTCGCAAGGCTAGCTGGGCAAAGCCAGCTGAAAACACTTTAACCCAACTTATGCAATTCGCTATTGACCTGTAAATTCCTAACTTCCAACACTTAGAATATTTTTACAAACTTAGGAGCTCAATCCCTTAATCAATATTTTACACTGAAATTTCCATTCTCATTTACAATCATTATTCAAAATAATTAAATAAGTAAAACCATACTTATTGCAAAATAATTTAATTCAGCCAATTAAATTTAAAAATTATACACACACATATATTCGAAAATGACATGTGAAAATGGTAGGTGTTACACCTTTTGTGTTTGTTCTTCAATTTTAAGCATTCAAATGTCAATTCACCATATCAATTAAAGATTCAAACATTCAGTTGTAGAAATTTACAAGAAATTTCACACCTAAACCCTATCCTCCATTCGGTTTCAAGGCTCCTTCAACAATTGACATTTAATCTAAAATTCATCATTCAATTAACATTAATTCAACCCATATAACAACAATTATGAAATCAATTGCTCCTTTGAAACACAAAATTATATTTCCCCCAAATTTTTTCCCATTCATTTCGGCCACAATGCATATTACCCAATAGATGTTTAATTCCTCAAATTAATCATCCACATCAACATTTAAATGACAAATAATCATTAACCAACCAGAATTTTTAATTTACCTTCAAATTCCTAGAAGTGGCCGAAACCCTAATCCTCCCAATCTTCCAACCAAAGTGAAATATGAGCTATGCTTGAAGAAGAGGAAGATATTGATGATAATTTCCACCATAGCATAAAAAATTTGACTCCAAGCTTTGATTTTTCTCTTATGGCTGAAACAAGGAAGAGTTTTCTCTTCTATTTTGATGGCTCACGGTTTTTGGATGGAGAAGAAGAAAATGTAAAATTATTTGGAGTATTTTATTAGTTAGTGGAGTTTTTCCACACAATCACCTACACTCAAACTCATAAAGTGAACTTTGCAACCTATACATGTATCCCTTGGATTAAAATGCACAAATACTTTGTTCCATTGAATCATAATGAGTGAAAATGCTATTCACTCCTTCCTCTTATACTTTTGCTTTAATTGGGTCCTTATAAAATATCAATTAAATCTCTAATTTTTATTTTCTTTCGCAATTAAGTCCTATCATTTTTTATAACCTAATTTGGTTATTTTATTTATTTATTTATTTTATAATCATTATTTATTTATACAAACAAGAAATTAAACATCAAATACACAAGTAAGCACATCAAAATAATTTCAAATAAATTGACAGAAATTTTCGAAGGTCCTTAACTATACTAGGCTCAGTTAGGACTTGGTGTTACATTCCATCCCCCTTCAAATAAATTCGTCCTCGAATTTAATAACTAGCAAGGTTAAAAATCAAATACCTGAGTCACGAAAAAGCTGAGGGTACTTCTTCCTCATCTCCGACTAACTCTCCCAAGTACACTCCTCTATTTTCCTGTTACGTCACAGAACTTTTACCATCGGAATCTCTTTGTTACAAAGATGACGAATCTGTCGATCTACTAGCTCCACTGGGATCTCCTCATATGATAACTCCTCGTCAATTTCAATGTCCTGCAGCTGTAGGATATACGAAGGGTCTGACACATATTTCCTTAGCAAAGAAATGTGGATTACCGGGTGTACATGGCTCAAATTAGGCGGGAGAGCCAACCTGTCACGACCCGTTCCCGCAGTCGGATCGCGACGGTCCTAGGGCACGGGAGATGCCAATGACGACCAGCACCCGTAGAACCCAGTATCAATCATATTCATAATATACATATATATTTATCACAGCGGAATAAAACTTATCCATCATCTGTTACACATGGCATATCTATGCATATATATATATATATATCCATCAATCATAAAACACTGTTCATTCTGAAATACTATCTCATATATCCTTATAAACATATATATATCTGTTCATATCCTAGCTAACCCATACATACCCCATGGAGCAGCTAGATATGAACATCCAAAATACGGAGTACAAAATATATATATACATCAGTAGTGCTGGCAGAAATCCCTGGATGATGAACT